>CAUYPK010028682.1:0-33035 GCA_963574355.1 Loris lydekkerianus | reverse complement strand
TTAGATTCTTGGTTAATGAGCCAGTGATATTGGACCTCGACCTGATTTAACTGCCTCTAACCTTTTTTTTGGGATACAGGGCCCAAAGGTGAAGGGTAAATAAGGGTAGCAGGGGAAGAAGGTAGGGTGAAAAACAATCCTTTAATATTTATTAAAATAATTAAATCTAATATCACTTGGATTTATTTTTAAAATACTGGAAAAGCTTTTAGATATAATAAAGTAACAATTTCTCTTTTTTTAAAAATGTTTATCTTAAAAATTGGGTTACAGTTTCATTTTTTTTCTTAACAAGTCTACTATTGACTCTCTCTGGATAAAAAAAAAAAAAAAAATTAAGATTCTAAAGAAACAACAAAGGAATGTCAAGGAAAGGCACAACTATCCCATTCTCAGGGGTGCAGTTTCTATTCCAATTTAATGCTGCATTTCTTAACAAAATATATTTTTATATTTTCTACATGAAATAATGTTACAACCATCACCACCTTCTGAGCTTGTTATAACTTTCAGACACAAGCTTCATTTTAAGTTTGGTTAAAAAACCAGGAATGATGGCCAACCTTAATATGTAGTGTACAGCTCACAGGAAATTTTATTAACAATCATAGCAGAGCAATAATGCCATTAATAACAAAGTCCTATTTCAGTGGTTCTCAACCTTCCTAATGCCGTGACCCTTTAATACAGTTCCTCATGTGTGGTGACCCCCAACCATAAGTAACAAAGAAAATAATTTTATCGGTTGGGGTCACCACAACATAAGGAACTATATTAAAGGGTCACGGCATTAGGAAGGTTGAGAACCACTGCTCTATTTAGAATCTGGAACATTCTTTCATCAAGGGGGTGGGGGTTGGGAAGGAGTAATTCAGCCCAATGAGTCTGTCTCAAAGTCTTCATCTCTTGCTTGCTGCGCTCGTATTCCCTTTTCTGTAACTGGATTAATGCTATGAGCCTTGAACGGACTCTATTTTTATTTCTGCAGATTCCATGTTGCTTGGTGCTCAGTTTCCATCGCTTGCATTTCCAATCTACAGCTTCTTTCCCAGGGTGGCCTTTCAGCAGCTCCTTCTGTGAGCGGTCTGAAAGTTTCTCCTGCCCTTTCCCTTCCTTTCACCATCTTCATCTCCTTCTTCTTCAGAATCAGAGGTTGCGGGAAGCGCTGTTTTAATTAATTTTTTCCTTTTTGATTCCACTGCCTTCTTCCCCTCTTTCTCCCCCAACCCCCCACCCCACCCCCAGCTGTTTTCTTGCCTTATCTTCTTCCTTCTGACCCTTTTCACCCTTTATTCGCTGCTTTTTCATTTGTTTTTCCTGTGGCCCCTTTTTCATACTTTGGTCTTCAGTGACCATGTCACTCTCAAGGACAGGGCTGCTTCACTGTTTTGGGTCTGCCTCTTGGTTTTGGGATCTTCACTTTTGTGGCTGTAGGTCTTCCTCTTTTATAGCTCACTTTTAGATTCATGGATGTTATTGCTATTGTCACTACTCCCACCGCCCCAATTTCTACTGCCTTTTTCTGCCTTTTTTTCCCTTCTGGCAGCTTGGGTGGTCGTATCAATTGCTTTAGTCGGATCTGTATCCTCACTGCTGGCTTTTTTTTTTTTTCAGTCAGTATCTTCCTTTGAAACGTTAGTTTCTTTTTCTTCAACATCAGATGATGTGTTTGATTCTTTTTTTATTATTATCTTTATCAAATCACAACTGTGCACATGAATGCATTTATGGGGTACAATGTGCCGACTTGCTATACAATGTGGAATGCTTACATCTAACTGAATCTGTTTGATTTTTTAGTTTATAACTGTTGACTTGAAAATTTCACTTTCACATTATTGTCTATCGCCCATAAACCTTCACTAAAACCTCTTTGTTTATTTGGCTTGCCATAGTTTTCCTTTTTTCCAAGTAAGGAAATATATCCTTTGGTCCTAAAAAAGCAGTCTCTTGAGTCTCAAAAAAGCCAAAGGGTAGTTTGTGTGTGGGAGGCTTTACGCTCCATCAGGAACTTTGACTACTGTCAAGCTGGCCCATGAGGATAACCTTTCCTCTTGGCCAAGATGAAGTCTCTAGGTTTGAAATTGCTGGTCACATTTCTGGGTCCTCATCTACCAATTTCTTAATATTCCCAAACCATAAACACAGATATCTAGTTTAAAAAAAAATCTCAAAAAAACGAAGACCATTTGACTTATTTTCTTGCTTTTTTACTTTCACTTGGGAACTAAAAGATCCTTAACTTTGGCTACCTCTTTGTTCAAGTATCTTTGTGGCTAATGCATACAGAAGGACCTCCGGTTTCCAAACCCCTAAGTATTTCATTTCAAAGATCCTTATTGCACACAACACTGAGCTTTATGGCATCATGATTCTGTGTAAATAATTTCCACTTTCTGGAAGATAATTTTGGCAATAAGTTTATTTTGTATGTATATTTATTTTTATTATATAAAAATCTATTCAAAAATTTATCTATTTAAATAAAATAGATTTGGGAATGTACAAATAGATACCTTACATTGCTGAGAAGCAGAGAAGCCTACACTTTTCATATAACAGTCAGCTGAATAGTGAACATTGTACCCAATAGGTAGTTTTTCATCATGAGCCCCCACCCAGCCTCTCCTCTTAGTCTTCACTGTCCATC
Source organism: Loris lydekkerianus (assembly GCA_963574355.1). Taxonomy (NCBI): domain Eukaryota; kingdom Metazoa; phylum Chordata; class Mammalia; order Primates; family Lorisidae; genus Loris; species Loris lydekkerianus. Next base: position 30,385 of record CAUYPK010028682.1, on the reverse strand, counting down.
AAGTCACTGTATTTGACTATGCATTCCCATTGTTTATCTCCAAATTAAATGAGAACATGTGATTCTTTGTTCCTAAGTTACTTCATTTAAATAATGGGCTCTAGTTCCATCCAAGCTGCCACAAAAGACATATTTCATTATTTTCCATGGCTGAGTAATATTCCATGGCACCAATAAATTTTTTGTCCAGTCACCAGATAGTATACACATTATATATCTTTGTGATTGTAAATTATGTTGTGATAAACATGGTTGCAGTTTTCTTCTTTATAAGATAACTTCTTCTCCTTTGGGTAGATCCCCAGTAGTTAGTTTATTGAGTGGAATGATAGATCTACTTTTAGTTCTTTGAGTAATCACCAGTTTTCCATAGATATTATACTAAAATTTCAATCTCTTAATGAAATTGATATATTTAAGCTTTCATTTTCTACTTGGATGACTTTTGGTAAATATTTTCCTGGAAAAGAATTTTCTTTCAGTTTTTTTAAGTGCTGCAATAGAGTTCTGCATGTAATATTTTTATGTACAACTAAATCTAAAACTTCTGTATATGTGACTGTGTCTCCTGTCTTATTAATAATCGTTCATATGTTTTTGTGTTCTCCTCTGCTTATCATACATGTTGGAAACTGGACAAATAGGGCCAGATGAGAAACACCAGAAAGATCTGAGGATGAGGCTACTAGATGTTAGAAAAATTAGGCAGTCTACAAACTTTTCAAGGTGAGCAAGAATTCTCTACACTGCCAAGTTGTCATTCACATGGAACAACCAAAAAAGATGCTCAGAGACATGTATTCTTCCCACACTCCTGCCTGTGGGAAATGAGATAGTGAGCAGGGGGTTACAGCCTATCAAATACTAAATATAGCACCCAAACAACAAATGATGATGGGATAAGGAATCCTCTGAATAAAAACAGACATTCTTGTAAGTGAAGTATTTCAAGAATGGAAAATCAAACACCACATGTACTCAGTACTAAATTGAAACTAGTGATTAGCATTTATGTGCACATATGGAAGTAAAACTCAATGTAAATCAAATAAGGGGGAGCGTGGAAAAGGGGTAGGGCAAGTTCACACCTAACAGGTGCAATGCCCGTGTTAAGGATGAAGGGCATATTTACAATATCAACTTAAAATGTACAAATGCACATTATGTTACCACACAGTTATATATCCCTTTAATACTCTGAAAAAAGAAATAGACCAAAAAAAGAAGAAAAAGAAGAAGAAAATGCTAGGAAAGTAAAAAATAAAAGGCCAATTGTGACCATTCGATAATATAATGGAATCTGTGCCCATTTTCTTTGCAAAAAATACTTTATGCTCATTCTTGAAAACTTAATCAAATGACATTAAAATGAGTAATATTAGATTAGGCAGACTCAATATGTCTGCAACCTGGAGTGTATGCCAAAGTTCACAAGCCTTGAAAGCTATATGATCAATCACATAGTCTCAGATGCTTCTGTGTACCATGATACCCAGACAGATAAATAGTGGGAGAACAGGCAGTTGTTTTTCTAAATCACCATCACAGACCCAGAATATGTCAATAAAAAAGAAAGGAGGAAAGATAAGGAGAGGAAGAGGCAGAGAAAGGTTCAGGGAGGGAAAGAGAGTCTGTGTGAAAGACAGAAAAGGCAAAAAGAATCAAGATGTGGTATGAAGATGGAGACCAATGTGAAATAGGGAAGAGATTTTAAAAGTGTAAAAGAAAACCATATGCAATTTGTTGGCAACTAATTTGAAAGCTACAGGAAAGGAATGATTTCTTAGCAAAATATGTATTTCTAAAACTGACTCAAAATGTATCAAGAAAAAAAATATCGTAAATGCTATCTTTTTATAAATGAGATTCAGATGCCTATCAAGGAAGACATCATGAATAAAGGACTGCACAGCTAAGCCCCAGACGACCATTGGTAAATTGATGGTTCTAATAAAATTGGCCATAGAAAAACATGATGATCTTTATTAATTCATTTTGTGAGGGCACCACGTTTTTAATTAAAACTTTACAAAAGTGGTATAAAAATGTTATCATCAGAAAATCTCATTTGCAAGCCTATGTATACATTATTATGCAAATATCAACAGAAAGAATCCAGCAAAAATCATAGTTGTAACATGTCGTAGTCAGCAGATTATGCATACTTCAGGAATGATAGAATGTCTCCATTTCAAATATTAAAAAACAATATTGAAAAAAACAAATTATAATATTAGTGGGAGTTAGAAGAGAAATGTCATAGATTTAGCAATCTTTCTCAAACTTTTATGAAAATTGAATTTATAGTTGATTCAATTATTGCTTCATATATTTTTAACCTATAGTGTTAGTCAGAAATGTGAGTATGTTTTATTAGCAAATATAGTAAGTTTATAATTGATCCTTGTGATTCTTTTTTGTCGCCCAAGTTATTTGTGTTTTCAGATCTTCATTATTTTAGACATTAATGTTCTACTCGGCTTTCTTCTGGCTTATACTTGTGTGGCATATGTGATTTCGTCCTCTATTACTAAAATTTTGTGTGTGTTTATAAGTATTGGCATGTATCATAAAATGCTTTGTTAAAATTTTTTGTTTATTTTAATCAATTTTGACATTCTCAGTCTATTGACTACTGAGCTAATCCATTTACTACACTTACTGCTGTTGTTGTAGGACTTACTCATTTTATTTTCTTATTCTTATTCTCCACTGGATGCATACCATTTTTCTACTACCCTAATATTACATAATCCTTATGTCTGCTATGGATTTTGTCCCTCTACAAATCATCATTATAGCCCTAACCCCTAATGTGGCTGCATTTAGAGATTGGGTCTTCAGTAGATAATTAAGGTTAAATGAAGTCAAAAGTGAGGGGCCCTAATTGATAAGGACTGGTTGCCGTGTAAGAAGAGAAAGATTTCTCTCTCTCTCTATTTCTACCTCTACCCATATGCCTGTGTCTCTCCCTCCCCACTCTCACCCCACACATCACACACCAGAGGCCATGTGAGGACACAGCAAAAATCAGCCGTCTACAAGCCAGGAAGAAGCCCTCCCTAGAACACGGCCATGCTGCACCCCCATCTCAGATCTCCAGACTTTAGAACTGTGAGAAAAGAAATTTCTGATGCAAGGCCACCCACTCCATTTTGTTATGGCAGCTCAAGCTGACTAATACAATGCCTTTCTCCCACTCCTCCCCCACAGACACACATTTCCCTCAGGGAAAATAGTGGAGTTCCAGTTGGGATAAAGGGGAAGAAAGGACACAGTCATAAAGCATTGCTCCAGAATCCTCTGACTTTCTGGCATTGTCTCCATTACAGAGCTCTTTGCCAGGTTACTTTCCAGTGTAGTGATGCTGGAAAAGGGCCTGATCTGTTTCCTATTTCATATGACCTCAAGCTGCTGCATTTCTCTAACATGCAGGCTATTATTCCAAAGTGACTGACTATTAATTGGATCTGCGTGTTCGTACCTGTGGCAATCCAGAGGGCTTCCCATGGTGGGGCTTTCGTTCCTGGGCTGGGAGCCAGGCAGGAGGAAGAGGTCCACAAAGCCTTGAGGACACAGGTATCATGCATAAACTGAGATAACAAAGGTATCGCATACTCCTGGGCCTCTGATGACTTAAAATCAAAAAGGTTTCCTGCATTAGTTCTAAGAAAAAAGCCTGTCTCTGTGCCAAGGCAAAATATTCATTTCACATACCTTGTTGTCTTACCTCCTTTCTGCTCTGGGGTTCAAAAAAATGGTAATTTCCAGTTCATAAACAGAAGATGTTAAAATCTAGTACTATCCCAGAATCTATAGATTTCAATAAACTTCCCAGGAACTGCCAGATAATACAAGTACGCCTTCATCTCTCAAGTAAAAAAGAAGATAAGTCCATGGGGCATTATGTTTACTCTCCCATTATTATTCCATCTGGTATAAGAAGCATTGGGTATAACAACGGGAAGGGGTCGAAAAATGCCTTGCCTTCAAAGGCTTTTCCATCTAGGACAATGCCAGCACATAATCATTTTTGAATATTTGTTGAAAGGCAGTAGTTTGTATCAAACATACTAATTGAGAAGTTACTATTATGCATGCAAAATGGCTTAAGAGTAATTGATTAGTATTTCCACAGAAAACTATAATTTTAATCTATTTTCAAATCAACCAAAGGATGAAGTTAAAGCTTCCTTTGCCTCTAGCAGATTTTATGTTGTCAATTTTTTTTCTTGCAGTGATTACTGAGCCTCTATCACATAATGTTACCTGTCTTTAAGAAATAAGCAGTTATATGCAAACAAGTAAGATGGAATGTAACAAATTGTTTTTAGTTTTTAATTTTTAATTAGCATGGGTACATAATATTTATCTACATTTCTAGGATACGTATGATGTTTGATACAGGTAGGCTATAATAATCAAATCTAAGTAATCAGGGTATTGATCATCTCAAGCACTTATCACTTCTTTGTGTTGGGAATGTTCTGACTTAAAGTATAAAGTTTTTCTTCCCTTTTTTTCTTCTTATTTGTTTCCTTGATGAAAGCTTTTATGATCATCATTGTGATTTTTGCAAATATATTATTTTCAGGAGATCTGAATAAGAAAGTTGAAGAAAAACTCTACTGTATAGAGTTTTGTATGCTCTTAATAAAGAAAGAATTTTAGGGAGATGACGTGCTGAGGGTGGCTCTGAGCCTATAAATGTTACAGATCAATGTTATTGATGTCTGAGTCATGAAAATGAAATTTAATTTACCAACATTTTTTTGATAAATGTCAGTGTTTACTTTCACAGTAGATAAGATTCTGAAGTTGAGGAATTTAGTAAATAGTTCCAAAAGAGTATTCATTTCCCTTTAGTAGACATCAAGTCAGGGATACTATCTATAAACACAGCAAATAAGAATAAAAAGTGTCAAAAGAAGAAGAGAGAGTTTCAATGCCACAAACACTAGATTTCATTCTTTTCCTTTGGGCCAGTGATTAAAATGTCAAAAATCCAGGGTGAGATCTTAATTAGAAGTATGGAGCAAGGGATTATAGAAAGTATACAACTCTTGTATTTCATAGATTTTTATAAAGACTCCTGGAGCCCTTTAGAGAACCAATCCATTTTTTCCATTTAGGAAAATAAGGCATGGGGGGGGGGGGGTTCTTTTACTTTGGAGAACCTTTGGGTTTGGAGAGCTAAGAAAGACCAAGAATCCTGTAGTCAGTTTTCAAACTGCCTACACCTGCTTCTAGTCTCAGATGATCATCAGCCAAGTTTCTCAGGATAACTTAAATGAATGTTATGGGAGGGCAGAGCAGGGCCTATCAGTTCCTCTCAGGAAATCAAGCCTGGAAGACAAAAAAGTGAACATGACTGCTCAGAACTCAGGAATAAATGAGATGGCTCTAGAGGCTGGACTTTCATCAATAAGTACAAGTTTCTTCTGCTTCTAATGCAAATAAATCATATGATAGTATCTTCACGTCAACTTTGGATGATGGCAGTTGAATTACAAAGGAAGTTCCATCAAATTACACATTTCTGAGAAAGATGGTGGAAACAGAAAGATTTTGCCCAATTGATTATCCATAACACCTCAGGCCTTGCTAGCAAAAGCAGGAATGACTCTTTATTATCCAACTTATTAAAAACATCACTTTTTGGCTTTTTAAATGCTTACCAGTTTAAAACAGGATGAGATGGATTGCCTTCTTCTTCACCCACTGAGGCTGGATGAGACAAATAATGCCAAGTTACTTAGAAAAATGCCATATATTCAGTGATATTAAAAAGTAAATAATCCTCATTTCCTATGGAATGCAGACATTTCCTGGAGAAAATATGCTTGGTCGAGACAAAGAAATGAATGATTATTATGAATTAGATTATACTCTACATTATTTGGTATTTGTGTGAATTTGTGTCCCAAAGTAAAGTAGCACTCAATCAACTCTGTAACTGACCTTCACCAAACAACATCTTGTTCTAAGCAAGATAAACTGATTATTCAGGTTAAATATTTGTTAAATTTAAGTTCCTTATCTACATATACATGTTTCTTTCTGGGATGTAAAAATATTCTTATGAGAAATGTAAGTTAATGTAGGAAACTAGGAAAATTTGGGTTGAATTCCATTTCCATGTTGATATTTCTATGGAATTATCAAGAAACACTAACAGATGAAAATCAAGAGACACCTACCTTACAATCCCAAGAGAAACTCCCAGGATTAATGGAGACATCTCTCTCCCTCCCTCTCTCTCTCTCTCGCTCTCTCTCTCACACACACACACACACACGATTAATAATTAGAACTTTCCTTCCACCAATCAACTTTTTTCACTCTACATGTGGCCAAGAGGGCGAATGCAACGAAGAGAGCCATCAGATCATAGTCTTTATGAAATGTGCAATAAATGTGGGAAGATACAATTCTCTTCTTTCTCAGTGGGGAACAGAGGAGTCTTTCCCCTTTCCAATGCCAAGGAAAAGAGATTTCAAAATATTATTCTTTGAGACTTCAAGCTATAAGACTACAAGATTCAGTATGTCTTCAAGGTGATGTAGCATCTAATTCTCTGGGTAGACCTATTATCAGGCAACACACTTGCTCAATGGCCTTAGAGGCAGGGCTAGAAGATAGCTGAAGAGACATGCTGTGCAGAAAGATGATGCATTAGTAGGCAGCCTGCTTGCTTGTTCTTAATCACATGGAGAATATATGAGTTTTCCATGGTTTATGTGGGCAGGAAATCGCCATACCATGAATACAACCGGGAAGACCGACTGTCAACTAAGGGCAAGCCTAAGAGGGTGTGGGACATTCTTCTAGTGTTGGGATCTATGAGGAAGAAATGGTAAAGTAGTTTGATGACACAGACACCTTTCACACAGCATGAAGGAACTGCATAATGTTCTATGAAGGATTCAGTGTGTAGACACACCTGCTTCCTAAGATGGAATGGAAATCCATATTAGGCAGAGGAATGGCAACCATGGGGAATTATGTACACGGCATCACTGCTCCTCAACTCTTCCCAATAACGGCCCTCCATACTACAGGATGTTAGGTACTGATACAGGAAGAGAAAGACCAAATCCAGCCAAGGATTGTGGGAGAAGACCATTCTGCTCACACCAAGGCCCCTCAGGATAAGGCCCTGCTGGCATTAGCTGGTGGACAGGTGATGGCATTTAAGTAGGAAGATATTTTCAACTGAAAATAGCAAGAAAGACTATAAGCTGCAAATGTAGTTGTAAAGGATTACATCAAAGGGATTTCTAAGAGAAAGTTTTAAAAACATAAGAAAGATGAAAACAAAATTCTTTATATTAGCATTCCTGCTCGATATCCTGGTTGCACATGTAATGTATATAACTAGGGGTGGGAGGTCTTGCTGCCTCATGAAAATAAGGTACAAATTAAGATTCCCCCATTATTCAGAATTGTTTGGGTCATGCAAAGATGATCCAAATAAGATATATCTACAAGAAAGCTTGGATAATGTATCTGTAGTGCAAAAATCAAGCATTTGAGGGAAAGGGTTGGTTTACATGCAATTCTGGTAAATTTTATCATATTTAGCATGTGATTTCCCCATCAAACACTTATTAAAAACTAACTACTTTGGGATAAAATCATGTTAAGTGGAAAAATTGAGAAATTGTAGAGACCTTATGTAACTTAATTCTCACAAAAGTAAGTGATAGTGCTGTCGTTGTTCAAAATGAATGGGCTGTCATCCATACCACGGTATAACTTCCTAACAGAGAGTTATAGTCCCACCACAGCTTGAACTGAGCCATCCCTCCCTGGGGATTTACATTTTCTGGCAAACATGGACATAATTTTATCCAGAGGAGAGTGACCAGTCTAGGTTTTGGAGGCAATGCCACATACAGAATAGACGAGGAAAACACTGCAGTTAACTTAGGATCATAGTAGGACAAGCTTGAACTCTCTTATGTATGTGAAGAATGATAATATAGTAGAAAGGAATGCCTCGCCTAGGATGCTCCAAAGAGCAAGGATACAAAAAAAGAAGGCAGCAGTAGTGCGTGTAGGGAAGAACACGCCCCCACCCTCACAGTGGCAGTGGCAGTGGGCGTGTGCTAACTTTCCCAGGGCTGGGGTTTCCCAGCACAGGCTCAAGGACCATCTGTCAGAGAGGCAGCAGGGAGACCTTCTGCACCAGGTGGGTGAATCCAGTAAAAGATCCCCAGGTTTCCTTCCCACTACACTCTGTTTCCAAGTGGACCACATACACATGGCCTCACTTTACCCTTCTCTTCCACAAATATGAAAATAACTCTTTTTGATAAATAAAAATACTGTGTTTTTTTTTTTTTCCTATACTAACACAAAAAGGAAAAGGAAAACGGAGCGATTGTTGAGGTCATGCAGTCTACAATGGTTTTGCTTACGTGGTCATTCCTGCTCCTTCACAGACTTTGTTCTCCCAGTTTCTTGCTTTGCTCTTTTTTGTTTATTTATTTATTTTTTTAAGGAGGAGAAAGAAAGGACTGATTTGGCAATTTTCAGTCTTCTATAATTACATACACAGAAATCACGTTTTTGTACACCACAAAATCGTGTCATTATTTCTTTTGTATGTAAGTATCTTGAGCAGAATTAGTACAATGGCATGTTTTGATTTTTAGTGATTTTACAGTTACTTGTATTTATGGGCATCTGCTGTTAAGGATATGTCTAGGCAACTCCCAAAGTCTAGAATCCAGGATTCGTCAGTGTGACAAGTCTGGTTGAGTAAGTTGCAAATCAGCTTTATAAATGTATGTTTTTTATTTTTCATTTTAGCCTGTAAAAATGTACAGATGCCTCAAAACATTTCATTCATGCCTAAATTGGCAGGAATTTTTCTTTTCCTTTTGGCAAATATCCTTCTCACTGGGGTTTCCATGGAACAAATGCCAGACTTACTCAGTGTGGTTAGCTCCTGTTTGTGCAACAAGCTTATCATCCACAATGAGCACATGGCTTTTAGGCACAGAAATTAATCAGTGCTGGAGAGACACGGTCCTGGCACAGATTCCAGGCTGCCTGCTTGCATAAGCCCACATTTGGGATCTATTATACAAAGCAGGATCCAGGGTTGCAGAGCACAGAATCTCAATCATAGCTCTTTGTCAGCCTCAAACTTTACAGAAAATACCTAACTGTTCTGGGGAAAAATAATGAGAAATATGGATGGATAGTTAAAATTGGGTTAGTAATATGCTTTTTTCAAAGGATTCATACGAGAATCAAATAGAATATTATATGTGAAAACACTTTAATAATGTATGCCTTGCTTTACTTAAAAATAATTCAAAGTAGGTTACAGTGACACATAAATACGGTATGATACCATAAAGTTGAAGTAGATGAAGGAAAAAAACCACAGAAACACACTTCCTATAAGGTGGTGAAGAATGAGGCTAATGTAATCACATGTCGTTGCTATTGTTTTTCATCAAAATTGGATTTAATCACATTATCAGTAAATATATAAAAGAGCATCAAACCAGTTCTGCAGTGTACAGTATCTATATGTGTAAACCACTTAAGAGAAATACAGTTATCTCCAAGATTGTGGTAGTAGGAAGTTCTTTCTGTGAGTCTTCCAAAGTAGAATTCTCTCTGTTACAGTGAACAACATATGCCTTTCAGCAATTTACCAACATTTTCAGAGCTTAATTGGGCCACATTGTGATACATTCAAAGTCATTTCGAAAGAGTCAGTAGTCTATATGAAGTTTGCATCTCCCTCCTGGTGTTTCTTCAACTTCACTGGGCAGCACCAGGGGTAAATGAATTGGTTGCTATTAAAACATTTTGTAAATCACAAAGAAGTATGTAAATGCCAGGTACAATAATCTTCACTATCATTATGACTTTGAAAACCAGAAGGTAAGTGTGAGACTTAAGGTAATAACCAATAGGGGATCTAAAATCCTAACATGGGCAGACTATAGGAAATTTTATTTTCTTTTTATTTTTGTGTTGCTGGAAAATCCTTTTCCTCCCAAATAGGAATGACACTTCCACAGAAGGACCCAATGTGAGAGAGCAATCTCTGATTTATAAACAATTTCAAAGGTAGTGTGACTTGTCAGAACCTCTGCAGACCCTGCCTCTCATAGACAAGCAGATTCTCATAGTAAGGAGAGATGATTTATTCATGCAACAAAAGCAGAAAATGAAAAATCTAAACTAATGAATATTTTAAAATGCAATCTGCATATTTGAACGGGGTATATGTGATATTTTAAAATGCACAAGTAATTCAAACAAAATACAGATATTGCCACTGTAATGACCTAAAAACAGATCTCTGCTACAAGAGTTTTCTGTTACGAATTTTTTTTTGTGAGAATGGTCTTTGTAATGCTGAGGTTAGAACAAAATACATCTATTCAATTTCAGTCTCACATTACTAAAGATGCTATTTTACTTTCCCATTTACTAGGAGAAGAGAAGAGTTCTGTTTGTTTTCTCTCTTCAAGTTTTGAGAATTGTTTTTAATTTAAAATTACTTTTTCTTTTCTTTTCTTTCTTTTTTTTTTTTTTTTTTTTTTTTTGAGACAGTCTCACTTTATAACCCTCAATAGAGTGCTGTGATATCACAGCTCACAGCAACCTCCAGCTCCTGGGCTTAGGGGATTCTCTTGCCTCAGGACTACAGGCACCCACCACAATGCCCGGCTATTTTTGTTGTTGTTGCATTTTGACTGGGGCTGGGTTTGAACCCACTACCATCAGTATATGGGGCCGGTGCCTTACCCACTGAGCCACAAGCACCACCCAAAATTACTTTCTTAAAGAAAATAAATACAATTACTTTCTTGCCTACTGAATAGGCAAAGAAGCTAAAAAAAAAAAAAAAAAAAAAAAAAAAAAGTTTAATTATTAACTATTTTTGCTTCTATCATGGCACTAAATAGGAAACACAATTCCTTGTCATCATGGAAAATAATAATATTAAAAATAGCAAAAACACTTTGGGCAGTTTACTCAATCAAATATCATGCTAACTTCTTTATGTTCACTACCTCATGTTATTGTCATAGCAGTCACTGTTATCATTTCCATTTAACAGATTTAAAAAATAATTAATGCCCAGAGAGAGTAAATTACCATCCCAGGGTGACAATGCTAGTTAGCTACATTGCTACCAACACAGGTATATTTTGACTCTGGAGCCAAAACGTACAATCAGCACAAAATACAGGTTTTTAGCTTCCTGATATAAGCTCAGAAATGAATAGAAAGGAACAATGTACCAAGTGGCAGGAAATGAAGAAACACGGGGGTTACAGCACTCCAAGGCAGGATGGCAGTTCCACTATTCTTGAATCATAAAAACACTTTGTGGAGGAGATTTTGGCCAAGACCCAAAGAATATGAAAAAGTTAGCCTGGTGAAGCAGCAGCAAGAAAAGAGGAAGGCTAGTCCAGTTACAGCAAACAGTCCATTTCTGCCCTGCCTAAAGCCTACATCTAAACTCAGCATAAGATACAGTAGAAAAAGCATTCATGTGAAAAAGAAGAAAGCTAAACATTTCACTGTAAAGAGATGCAATGCGTTGTCAACCCAATCATTGAAAGCAAAACATAAGTCCATTAGTGAGAAAAATAAGATGAGTTTGATTATACTGAGAGCTGAAGGCATAAATTAAATTTAATTATGTTCTCTTCTATGATATATATCACACATTTCTTTATTCTCCAGAGAGCTTAAAGTGCCTTCAAGGACTTTCTCACCTCCACCAGCTTACCCTCTGGCTTTATTTAGTAGTCTTACCCATGGGCTCTTGAAATATTGTCCTAATTAAAGTGTTGGCACTTTAGGGGTGCTGTGAAATTTCTCCCAGAAACATGCCCTCTCATCTTTCTCATCATGAAACCAGGAAAAAGGTTTAAAGACTCACCAAATATTGAATCTTTTTAAAGCCTCTAGCAGTTCATACTGCAATCTTTCCCATGAATGATTGTCAGATCTGGGGTTAGAAATCACCATGCTAGACCTAAAGGTTAGCTTTCTTAGCATTTTTATGCTTTTCAAAATTTCCATAAGACAATAAATGCTGAAGGATCAGCAAGTTAAACAGCTTGGACACCCACTGCTGCCACACAGGCGTGTGAAATGCCTCCATCTGACGCAGAATTAGAGATGTAAAATTGTCATCCAGCTCAGGGCTAGAGCTTGGCATTAAAAGTATTTATAATGTGTGTGAGTAGAAACTGTAGGCTTGGAAAATCACTGCTGGATTCTGGAATTCTTAAAACAAATTCCAACAAGCTATAAGGGTTCCAGGCAGAATCTGAAATAGGGAAGAAAAATTTGTTCATCTGCTGAGAAACCTTCCAAGAACCTAAATACAGCCATAGCTATCTCAGTCGAGTAAATAATACCTTGTGTCCTTCTTTATATAGGAAAATAACACTATAATTTCATCTCTTCCTATTTTATACTGTTGAAATGTCATTTTTACTTTTCTTCTAATCTGTTGTTTCACTTATCTATTGACATATAACACAAATTCATTTTTTTCATCTAAGAAGAACTTTAGATATTGCCTACCACGAAACAGGTGAGCTGCATAAGGTGTGCATACAATATTGGAAAATAAACATGGTTTTTTAAATAAGAATTAAATAACCCTGTAAAGACTTGAGTTAGACAGACATTAGCATATTTAAGTACATCAAAGGATCTCACACTGTTGCTGTTTCATGAGTCTGGGAAAGAGAGTCATGAATTAAGGCTGATAAAGAGGCAGTGCTAGATGTTAACAGCTGGGTTCCTATGTGGCTCTCCTTATCTTCCACACATGTTACGCATGAGACAAAATATAATCTTTTAATTAAGATAGAAACTTTGATAGATTTTTAACCTAAAAAATTGGAAATCCTATCAAAATCCTTTCCCAATCAATTGAATTTCCAATTTTGATTTCTATTTAAGATGAATTAATGTGGTTTTACAAAGAAATACAGTCAGCTTTGCAATGTAATATACCAGGGGAGATGACTTTTCCTGGCATGGCAAGTTGGATCAACTGTCACTGGGATTTTCAATTTAATAATTGCAGAAAAATACATAGTAGAGGCTAGCTAATTAATTTTTCTCTTTTGGCAGTCAAATTTTTTATTTGGCTACAGAAGAGAATTTCAAATAAAAATATAACCAACTACCACTTCTATCATTTCATAAAACCAATGAAAAATTTATAACATTGTTAAAGATATGATTTCAGAATTTTAAATTTGATGAGTTTAATTTATGGAAAAATGAAATATCATTATTTTTCCCATTTCCCTTAAAACCCTTGGTATATTTGTTTTAGTTGACCAAGGTCTAGCATTTGGCAGCCATTAACATATATGACACACCGTAGAATTGAGACATGGAATTTATGAGTTACATATCCTAATTCTGACATATAACTCTCAATATCAAGACCACATAAAATTCTAGTAATGAATAAATGAATGTTGGGCATCTAATGGACTCCAACCTGAAGAGTTGTCAGCAAGGGAGCTAGTGCTGGGGAAATCATGAAACTTACAGCACACTTGGTGCATAACACCTGGGAGCCTGTAAGGGCACATGGTCAGGTGCCTGGTGGCAGCCTGAAAACTACGCAAGCACCTGTCCTTTTTCCTGGAATTTTTTTATTGGGAACATAACAGAGTATACGTGCAAGGGTGCACAGCAGTCAGTAGTCAGCAGTCCAGATTAAGAATGAGAGAGGGGAGATTGCAGCCTCCAGGAAGGTTTGGCAAAAGGTAAGCAGGAAAATAGGGTAATGGAGCATTTGAAGAGAAGGGAGTGAGAGTCTCATCTCAGACAGAAATCTCAGCTTCTCCAGCCTAAGCTACTAGTTGACGGTCTCAGCTGACTACACTGCTGATTTCCCCACACCGGGATAGACCAGTAGACATTCTCCCGACTAGGCACTTTACCCTGAGTTGTCTGCCCAGGTTAGAAAGTCTTTGGGATATTGACTAATTTTTATTTCAGGGGAATCCACTTGTCAGGTCTCAATCAGCCCCATTCACATGTTAACTTAGTGTGACAACTTAGCATGACACTTCAGGCCCTCCTGACTTAAGACATTCCAAAATTGCCAAAATAGCCTAGCTGTATCAGCCACCTGCCCTACTCATGTCTAACTAATTGCCTAATTTAACAACTGAAGAAGTTAAATTCTTGAAGTGAGAATCCTGTGCTCTGAGAATAGGCGAGGCCTGGTTCCCTGGGCATGGTGACGGAGCCCCATGGAACCGACAGAAGAAAACTGTTCCGAATTTAGCCTGAAAAAATACCACCTACAAAGAACATACTTCAGCACACCCCTCGGGTGAAGGGCTCATCTACCACTTGAACTTTACCTAACAAACACAAACAATGTAACTTAATCATTTGTACCCTCTTATTAATCTGAAATTTTTCTAAAAAAGAATATACTTCAAGAGCCCTAGAACCAAAATTGAGTTCTTGTTATGAAATACATGAAATGTAGCAAGTGGCAGAAATTCTAAGAGGTGTCAGGGTTAGTAAAGAGCAAAGGTTCCTAAAATACTAAGATCCAGAATAAAGGTTCTAATGGGTTTACCCGAGGGACCCTGACTGCCTATAGTTTCCTCAATTCCCGAGTTTAATTGCTATAGTCTGCTCTTACATGGCCGGTACCAAGCATAATCATGATTCTCACATTTGAATTAATTTTACTTACTATTATGATATCAGTCTTTTTAGGGGGAAGTATCCACACCAGAGGAATACACATTCTGGACCAAGTGAGAAGCTGGGAAAGTTATGACTCTTTGACGTTTTATGAGGTTACACTAAATGAGAGTAACATTGTATTTCTATAGTTTCTCAGATTTCTAATACTCACAGCTCCCTGTCTCTGCAGAGGAACTAAGTTATTAAACCTTATAATTGTTGTCATTGGCTCCTTGTCTCTGGAGAACAAAGTTTCTTCTGCCCAGCTTTCTCTATTCTCTTTCTGGAAATTCTTTTCTTTGGATATCTCAGCTTACTCCTATAAATGACTTATTTCTCCCTTTTTTACTCTCTGTCATTTTGTTCCATTCTCTTGGAGAGTTCCACATGTAAAACTTAAAAATATTCTATTGAATTTAAAAAATCTGCAGTTTTATTTTTCTAAAGTTTTTGATTTTTTTGATAAATCCTTCCATGGGCTGTTTATCATAGTTCCCACAAACCATATGTCGCTATTGAGCCATGAAAAATGGATGGGCCAAAGTCAGATGTACAGGAAGTGGAAGTACACAATTATTCTGAAAACTTGGTATAAATAAGTTATTTGAATTTACTTTTCTTGCTACAGTGTGTTTTTGTTTCTCGAATCCAGAAATTGTTTTTTTATTTGTCTGAATTGTCTGTGGTTTTGTTCTGTCAAGAAAGCTATGTTGGAAGGATGTGTCCTAGAATTCCCTTCCCTCTGTAGTCCTAAGCCAGAGTTTGTCACTGTAGGGCATCAAGTCCAAGTGATATCTGTTGCCACTGGTGTGCCAGCTACTCTTAGCAGCTGGGCCACAACTACCAGTTTCTGCCAGGTCTCTTTCTTCAAATTCTCTAAGTCCTGGGTCAGTCACTTCTGTTACATGTGCCACAAGGTGCCAAGTACTTTGTGGGTGACGGGTCATTGAGGTAGAAGGTGATTCAAGTTACAACCACGTTTCAGTCTGTCTTTATGAGATCCAGTTTGTTCTTACAGGTTATACGTTTTCCTTTTAGTTCTAATTGGTCCTGACTTCCTTCTGTTTCTCATTCGATACTTCTTCAAACTGCAAAGCCTTCTGAACTTCAGCAATTTAGCATGGCCACAAGATGCAGACAGCCAATAGCTTTTGGTAGACATCTTCAGCAACTCTCACAACTGCCTGAGATCACATCCCTATGATAAATGCCTAGTCCATGTCACTAGTCACAGTTCTTCTTCCCTGTACAAACTTGTATTCTTTGGGAAGATGGGAAGGTAAAATAAAAAGATCTAAGACTTGAAACTGGCATAGTTAACCAGAGAAGCTGAAAGCTTCGTGATATTAAATATAAACAGCTACGTGATATTTACATTTAAACAGCAAATATTCATTTAGCCAAAAGGTTGGCTAACTATATTGAGAACATAGAAAAAAAGACTTCTAAATTCACATTTTTTACTTTAAGACATTAAGAGATAATATGTAGATACGAAAAGTAAAAAAATATGTGTATAAATGTATGATAAAGCAATACCTTGGTAAAAATGACCATAAAACAAATGAGGAAAAGATTATACACACACAAAAAGCAAAAGTAATGAAAAATATACACAGGGAAATTTAATAGCAACCAGTGTCTATGTGACATCATACAAAATAAACAGCTGATTCTTTGTATAGCTTGGATTCCAGAAGTATGATTGGCTTGCGCATGCTTGGAAGAAAACCAGTTAGTGTGTGCACACATACATCTAATGATATAATAACATGATAGGGCAAGAAAGGGAATTATTGAGCCTAATTTAGTCATAAAAAGTGAGTAAAACCAAGTAGGTAGTGGTGTAAAGTCCAGAGGAACTCTGTTGGCACCATTCGAAAACATCTACATTATTGATCAGCCTTAGAAACATTGTCTGGAAAGTAAAACAGATTTTTCTGGCTGACCACCCAGGCTGCAACCATATGGCAGAGAACTAAAGCGGTGTTTAAAAAGAAAATCATATATCCAGATTTGCCAGCAGGAAATAATAACTTTGGAAGTAATATTGGGGACGTAAAGAAGGAAGGTCTTTTTTTTTTGTTTGTTTGTTTTTTTTTTTAATTATTAAACCATAGCTGTGTACATTGATATGATCATAGGGCATCATACACTAGCTTCATAGACCATTTGACACATTTTCATTCCAATAGTCAATATAGCCTTCCTGGCATTTTCCTAGTTACCGTGGCATGACATTTACATTTCACATTTGCTGAGTTTCACCCTTACCCTTGTAAGATGCCCCGTAGGTGTGATTCCACCAATACCCCTCCCTCTACCCCCTCCCCCTCCCTCTTCTCCCGTTCCCCCTTTCCCCTATTCTTAGGTTGTAACTGGGTTATAGCTTTCATGTGAAAGCCCTAAATTATCCTTCTTAGTAAAGTATCTCAAGAATGGAAGAAAAAGTACCCAATGTACTCAGCCTTACTATGAAACTAAGAAGGTCTGTTAATGTTACTGTTGTATTTACTAAAGACGGGTATCTACACATGTAAATTTGAGTATTTCCAGGATGTTCTTTTCTGTTGTTTGTAGAAGTCAGTGTCTAGCATATTGCAGTAAATGGGTATAGGTATATTTGTTTTATTCTTCCTCTTCCATTTCTCTACCAACTAATGTACAGGTAGGACCTTGTTCTTTAGATAGCAGCTGAGAAGCATTGGAATTCACTCCCTTGGCAACGTCTGATGGGCCACCATGACTACAACAATCCTCTCCCCACTGAACCCTTTCTCTGGTCCTTATGGATGCAAAGGAATCCTGAGACTCCTCAGAAATCCTACGACAGTCCCAGCAGAGGAATGTTTCTACACATACCAAGAGAAACATCTAGAAGAATTGAATATAGTTCACTGTGGAGAGTAAGAATTGGGTAGGAAGGAATAGAATAGAATACTCTTTTTTGTTATGGGTCTTATAAAAATATATACTTTGAACTATTACATGTAGGGATAATATTTAGAAATAAACATATCCTACATCTACAGGTAATGGTTTGGAAAAAATAAAAATGGATTGAAAAAGATGATGCAAAATATTTTTAAAAAACATGCTGCTTGACTATATCTTTTAAGGGTTATAGGTCTGTATCTTAAACAATCTGAGAGAAAATTACTTTCATTCCAGATTTCTATTCCTAATTGAACGACTAGTCACAGACAGTGGGTAGACAGAATAAAGTTATTTTTAGACATGTAGATATTTATAATATTCTCTTCCCATGACTTTCTCCTCAGGAAGACACTACAGGGTACATTTACAAAACCAGAAAGGTGTGTGCAAAAAAGAAGGATCCAATAAAAGAGGGTGGTAAAATGATGTTTGACTATGGCAGCTATATAATAGGCTTCTGGTCTAGATAGATACAGGAGGATAGATAATAATTGTGAATATTAACAAGATGCAGCCTATAGAGACTCTGAATCAAACACTAGGGTTGCTTATCCAAAAATTTCCAGCAACGGTGAACACAGCCTATTCAATACCCGGACCTGCCCTGGAGAAGTTGGCACCATTAGAAAGCATCTAAGTTATTGATCAGCCTCAGAAATGCTATCTGGAAAATAAATTTGTCTGGCTGACCACCCAGGCTGCATCCATATGGTGGACAACTAAGTGGTGATTGTATATTGTATATCCAAATTTACCAGCAGGAAATAATACCTTTGATAAACTAGGAAGGACAAAAACAACAGTAAAGAACCCTGAGAAGATGTCATTTGGGTGTCTCTTGATTGGCTGTTAGTTATCAGCTGCCGTCTTCTAGCCAGAACGGATGTGTGCGGACTAATGTTTTTATTTGGGGAAGGAGGATGTGAGAAGAAAGTCAGGCTGGAGGCAGGAATGTAGGCAACTTCCATCTGGGGAAGGGGGTAAGTACCTGTAGCCCCAAACGGGATCCAAACAGCTTGCTGGAATCCCGTCTGCTTCCCGGATAGTTTGCCAGCAATCGGGCTCAGAATCCTTCCTTAGATATTTAAGTGGACGCCAGAACACTGGCACCCTCAGGGAAGGGGCAAACCTCAACGAGATCAAGAAACATTAAGACTGCGCTCCACGAAGGCTCATGTGTTTCTCCTCAGTCATTTTGTTAATCCCCCTAATAACGTAGTACTGAATTTATTTGGTTCAATTTTGTATTCTAGAGGGTGTCCCAAAGGTGCGCCTGACACAGAGACCTCCGCTGCCTGCGCCCCACTGCCGGCCCCACCCCGAAGCTGGTGCTGCCGCAGCCACCACGCCAAGCCGTGGCAGGTGTGAGTCTACACCCCAGCAACGTTCCCCTGGCTGCCGGCAGCAATGGACTTAGGTCCAGCCACTGTCAATGAAAGAACTGATCCTGGAGACACCATCAGGAGACACAGGGGAGGCAGATTCAAAGCAGCCAGTGAACCTGCAGCTCCCGAGGAAAGAAGAGTCAGTAGGAATCAGACGCCTACCACAAACCGCTGTTCTCAGAGGGAACGTCGCGAAGCCTCAAGAGGCGCAGTGCTCTTAGTGTGAAAAAAATAAAAAGGTACCAGGTAATGCCATTTGATAATACCAAAGCACGCGCAGAAAAGATTCACAGGGTAGAATGCTGGGGCGCCACGCTCACCCTCCAGGCTCTGTGGCCGACTTGGGAGGGCTCTGCAGCTCCGAATCGATGGGGACCTCCCGGGATCTGTGCAGTCACTGTGCGCCTGGCTGGAGGTAAAGCCATCCCCAGCTCTCAGGTGCACTGTGCCTCCTCAGCATAGGACTTAGCTTTGCAGCTGCAGCCTTCATAACGCCCCCACCAGTATGAGGAGGGGACAGACCAACAGGAGGTTCTTCTAAGCTACACCTGGTGTCTGGAAGCCAAGCATCGCTCCCCAACATCACGAGAGGATCTGAGCATACAAAGTTAGGCCCCGGAGGCTTTGGACGACTGTTTTGGTTCCTGCGTGGGTACAAGGAGAACTCTGAAGTCCCTGGTTGGTGGAACTGGCCTCTGGCCCCTTGACTTGGCATTGTTTATATTGCTGAGTAGTATTCTGCTGAATGGACATACTACAGTCTTTTCATTAATGTGTTGATGGATATTTGTGTTATTTCTAATATTGGCTAGCACAAAGAAAGCCCCTAGCAACAGACATGCTTAAATCTTGGTATAGATATGTATTTTTATTTGTCTTGGTAAATACCTGGGAAGAGAATGGCTGGGTTATATGGCTGGTGTATGTTTAATTTTTAGAACCTGGCAAAACATTCTTCAAAGTGGTTTCATCATTTTATGTTCTCTCATGCAAAAGTGGGAGGTCCAACATGGTCAGTTTTTAATTTTAGACATTTTTAGTTGTAACATTTCCACTTAGTTTTTCTTTCTTTCTTTCTGTTTTTTTTTTTTTTTTTTTTTTTTTTTTCTGAGTCTGTCCCTGTTTTCTTCATTTGTTTTAAGTATGTTCACAATTGATTGTTAAAACGCTTTTGTGATGAATGCTTCAAAATTCCTGTTAGGCAAATCTAACATCTTTGTCACTTCAGGGATGGTATCTGTTGATTATCTCTTCTCATTCCATTTGTAATTTCCCTGGTTTATGGTATGATCAATTTGTATCTGGACATTGCAAATATAATGTTATAAGACCTTGGGTTTTAGTTAAATATTGTTCTATTTTCATTCAGGTCAAGATTATCCTGACCTTAGGTGTCAACAGAATTTAAGAGGAAAACGATTTCTATCCCCCCAAGCAGACTCTTTGACACCTAGGGTGAAGGGGGCTCTTTCTTACTTCCAGGTAGAGTGAGAGTTGGGTAGGGTGAGAGTTGGGGCTTCACTCTTGATTTCTACTTATACCAACTGGCCTCGGAGGGAGTCCCTCATTACTCTTCCCACCTGGCCTCCACTAATCCCAGGGGGGTATCCTTGCTATTGCTGGGAAGTAGTAAAAGTATCAACTGTCTATTAGGCCTCTTCTGATATCCTTCCTGCAAGGAAAGGTAAGGATACTTCATCACCACCAGATAGGTTGAGTCCCATCTCTCCATGTGGTCTCTGCTGACAGCTCTTAGGGGATATGGCCTTGTTGCCACTAAGTGGGACATAACTACTTGCTCTGACACACACTGATCAGAAGGAGGAGGTTGTGGTGCCTTGTTACTACCAGGTTACTACCTCTACAAGTACAGGTGGAATTTCAGGGTCCCCACATGGTCTCTGCAAACATAGTGAAGAAGCAGGGAGAGGTTCTTTCTTACTATCAATCTGGATTATTTGAGTTAAAAAGAAAACCGAAGGAACTCACAATAATTCTTCAGGTTCCAAATTCCATAGCTGGTCTGCCTATTTCTCTCCAGATTTTAGGGTCTTGTAATGTTTGTTTTCCACATAGTCTGTAGACTTCTAGTTGTGCCTAGTGAGAGGAATGGGAAAAAGTTTGTTCCATATTTCTCAAAGTGAAAGTCTAGTTTTGACTTTTGAGAAGCCTTTCTATATCTTGAATATAAGCCCATTATTAATTCTATGATAGCAAGTACTTTCTCCCTGTCTTGAATGTATTTATATTCTCATGATTGTGTCCTTTGAAGAGACATAGAGTTTAATTTTTGTGAATGGTGTATTTTGAGAGTTATATCTAGCAAAATGTTTTCTAATCCAGTAAGTTTTTTGTCTTATACTTTCTTTATATGTTTTATTGTTTCAAATTTTACAATTACATCTATGACTCAATTTGGATTGATGTACGGTAAGAAGTGTGAATAGAAATTATTTTTTAAAAGTGTATCTAGTTATCCTAATAATATTTATAGAAATAATATTCTTTTTTACTGGATTATCTTGAAAACTGTGTTGTAAATCAGTTGTCCATGTATACATGGATTTATTTCTTGGCTGTCTATTTTGTTTTCTGTTTCTATTGTTCTATTTTTGCACCAATAACAAATGATGCTGTTGGCTATGGCTTTATATTACCCTAAGTAAGTATTTGAACAATGGAAAAAGAAATACCTCATGTTCTCCCTTATAAATGGGAGCTCAGTGAGGAGTATACATATGGTCATAAAGTGGGGTAATGAACAGCAAAAACTAGGAATCAGAAAGCTTGGGAAAGGGGGAAGGGATAAAAATCTATCTTTGATTACAATGTACACTATTCTAGTGACACTAGGGTAAAAGCCCTGACTTCAACTTTGTATAATTTATCCATGTAACAACAAATCTCTTGAAAGTCTTGAAAGCAAATATTCATCCTTTAATTGGTTTTCAATTTTTACAAAAAGATTTCTGGTCTTCTACGTTGTTTGTATTTCTATGTAAATTTCTACCAAAAAGAATAGTCTTCTGGAATTTTGCTTAATATTGAGTTGAATCTATATATCAGTATGAAAATAATTTATAAGTTAATAATAATCAAGTCTTCTCATTCATGAACATGACTATCTCTCCTTTTTATAAGATCATTTCTAATTTCTTGGCAGTCCATTGTAGTGTTCTGTGCAAACATCTTTCATATTTTGTGTTTGATCACTAAGTATGTTACATTTTCTATTATTTTGAAGGTTGTTTTTTGTTTAAATCCCCAAATTTAGTTGGTAGTATATTAAATACTATTGATTTTTATATATTAATTTTATATCTTGCATCTTTGCTGAACTTCATAGCACATATATTTTTCATATTCCATCAGATTTCTCTGTAAAAAATTATGTCGGCAATGAATAGAGGTGTTGTACCTTTTCAACTTTCCAATGCAGATGCCTTTTATTTCCTTTTATCACCTAATTTTATGGGCTAATAATAAGGAACAGAAAAAAAATAAGAATTGAAATTTTGTCTTGTTCCTAATCTTAAAAGGAAAGTGGTAGTTCTCCAGTTAGTACAATATTAGGTGTAGATTTTTCATAATTTTTTTATCTGGGAAAGGGAATCATATTTTAATACTCTTTAATTTGTTAATATGGTGATTTGTAATGCCCAATATTTGTATATTTAATCAAACTTAAATAACTGGGATAAGCTTCGCCTGCATAAACTGTTATATTTTTATGTATAAATTGATATTCATTTGTTAAAAGTTCATCAAAGCACAATTTTCATACTTTGATGAAATTGAAAAAAAAATTACTTTCATATGATGCCAGAAAAAAACGCAACAAATCTGGAGGCATCATGTTACCAGACTTCAGGTTACACTACCATTTGGCAGTAATCAAAACGGCATGGTACTGGCACAAAAATAAAGATACAGATCTATAGAATAGAATAGAGAACCTGGAGATGAACTCTATACTATTCAGCCATATAAAGATGGAGACTTTACAGCTTTCATATTTATCAGGATGGAACAAAAATATTCTTCTTGGTAAAGTGTGACAAGCTTGGAAAAGGAAGTATCCAATGTACTCATTAGTAATATGAAACCAACATATAAACAACTACACCACCACATGAAAGAAAAAAACAAGTGTAGTCCAGTGAGGGGAAGGAAAGAGGAGAAGGGAGGGTGATTGGCTCCTTCTCACCTAATGTGCACAATGGGAAAGTGTTCAGCGCGCCCTCTGGGTGAAGGGCTCAACTACAGCTTGAACTTTACCTTAGAAACGAAAGCAATGTAACCTAGACATTTGCACCCTCATATTAATCTGAAATTTTAAAAAATCAAAAAGATTCTGGGTAAAATGGAAATAAAAGAAACCTTAAGAGTTTCTAGAGGAGCATGTCACCTTACTTGAAGATAAACATTCAGTCTGTGAAACACATGCATTTATATTGTGCTTCCAAACCCAGGGGAGAGGAAGACCAGAAAATACTCCAGAGGCATTCTCCTCTTAAATCTTATTTTTGTAGAATCTTAATTTTTCTAGATTACAATGGTTTGTATAATTGGCCCTTAGTTAGATGTTTTACTTAGTTAAAATAGGTTTAATTGCATTTAGGCAACATAAGTAATAGAATCAATTCATAATATCAACTTACTTTTTTGCAAGAATATGGGAAAGGTACATTTTATTTCATATATCACTCCATCACTACTTTTTGGCTAAGATTAAATTTGGTATTTCACATCACTTTGTTTTCTTATTTTGATATATTTATTGGGTATAAGAGGTTTGTTGTTACATGGATACATTATACAAAGCTGAAGTCAGGGCTTTTACCCTAGTGTCACTAGAATAGTGTACATTGTAAGCATGGATAGATTTTTATACCTTGCCCCCTTCTCAAGGTTCCTCAATCCTAGTTTTCCCTGTTCATTACCCCACTTTATGACCATATATATACTCCTCACTGAGCTCCCATTTATAAGGGAGAACATGAGGTATTTGTTTTTCCATTGCTGAAATACTTCACTTAGAATAATGATCTCCCATCTCATCTGAGTTCCTCAAAACACATTATTTCATTCCTTTTTATGGCTAAGTAGCACTCCTTTATACATATATCACATTGTTTTATCCACTTATGAACTGAGGGGCACTTAGGTTGGTTCCACATCTTTGCAATTGTGATGTGTAGTGCAATAAACATTTGGGTGCTGATGTCTTTTTTATAAAATGGCTTCTTTTCTTTTGGCCAGACCCCTTGTAGTGGGATTGCTGCACTGAATAGGTTTTCAGTTCTTTGAGAAATCTCCATACTGTTTTCCATAGAAGTGATGCTACTTCACTTCCCACCCACATTGTATAAGCATTCATTTTTCACTGTATGTGCACCAACATGTATTGCTTTTTAAGTTTTTAATGATGGCCATTAAGACAAGGGTAAGGTCGTATCTCACTGTGGTTTTGATTTGCATTTCCCTGATGATTAGGGATGTTGAGCATATTTTTATGTTTATTGCCCATTTGTATATCTTCTTTTGAAAAAAAAAATGTGCATGTCTTTGCCCACTTTTTGATGGCTTTATTTTGCTTTTTACGTACCTACCTTTTCACCCCCTCTTTCCAAACTCAGATTCTTTACACACACTGCTCCTTCTACCTGAAAGTTTTCCCCCATGGTTTATGCTTTCTTAAATTTGACACATCCTTAAAGTCTCAGTTTAAATTCCCTATGCTCCCAAACTAATTAACAGTCCCTCATGACGTCCTGCATTTTTCCCTTACTGAAGTTATTATAATTTTACATTTATTTTAGTAACGTATTCTTCAATATCTATTTTCTCTATTGGAATTCCAATCATTATGTAGCAGAAATTGGGTGGGTGTGTGTGTATGTGGGGGGGGGGGTTATTCATGGTTACGGCCCCGTGTCTACTCCTAGGTACAACCTTTATTATAGACATAATAAATAGACGACAAAACATGGAGAAAGAAAGGAATCTGTTACTGAAATCTGTATTTCCACTTAATAATTTTGTATTTTATTACCCAATTTTTGCTACTTAGAGTGTCTATTTTTGGAATAATTCAGAATCATTATAAATGCAGCTTATTCTTTTTTGTAATTAAGTGATGACTTTCAAGACTTTTGAACCATTTAGAGCTGTTCTTCCCTGGCCTAACTATCTAAGATGATATGCATTTCTAGTTCTTCAGCTGACTGTTATTACTCTCCTGACTTCTGTCCTTTTGTCACAGCTGTCTGGATAGCTTCCCATCGTCAGTACGTGCTTGGCGCTTTCTTTTTAGACACAATCATCTGAACCATGATCTCGAATTTTCACTCCCACCCCAAACACACAGGTAATTTATAGAATTTTCTATAACTGCTTTTTTCATTATGACTTGTGGTTTTATTTTTGTCTCAATGTTTTGCCTTTAAATATTTCTTGTTGGACAATGTCTTACATAACTGTGAGTTCTTGTTGTCTGACTCGTGAGGACATGATACATTATTGTAATTGTCCTGTATTATTTTCAGATTAAAGATCCTAAGGTTTAAATTCCTAAAAGTCCATCACAAGGACACAAGGGGAACAGCTGGCATAATCAGTTCAAAAAGCACCCCATATATACTAGCTGTATGATCGCTACAAACTTATTTAATTCTCTGACTTTGAGTATATCTTCCATCAATTGTAGACAATAATATTTAATTCACAAGGAAATGGAAATTAAATGTTTGATATTTAATAATTGCTCAATGAATATTAATTCTTTTCTGAATTACATAGGCTTAAAATTTTTTAAGATATGAGAGAGAGGAGGGCTAAAGATAACAAGTTTACTTTGGAAATATCTAAATTAGCAATTAAAATAGTATATTCAGTCAGCAGGCTCTTTTTGTCTTTCTAGTCATTCTGCTGAAGATATTTTTAATGAGCTTGTTTTAGATATTACAAAAGTAAAATTAAGGCAATAAATCCTTCATGCAGTGCAGCTCAATGGATATGCTTTGAGTGCCCAGTAACTCCAAGGTTCTGAACTATGTACTGAGGAGGCTGAGCATCTGAATAAGCCTGAGTCTCAGGCCTGTAACATGGCAAGAATGAATCACTGACAAGGGCAAGAATGGAAAGGAAGTCTATTACAGAGTTGTTGCCGAGCACTGTAATCACATGCAAGGGCAATAAAGCAGTGGAGAGAGAGAGCAGCATAAAGAAAAGGGAAATGTCGCAATATGCTGGGGACCATGCACACAGGATTCTATAGGTTTCCATGGAAACAGTTAGACTTGAATGCATGGGTGCATAAGACAGTCTTACCAGGTGCCTGTTATTGGTTTGGAGAAGGGGAAAATTACATTTCCATGACAGTTACAGATTAGCTGAGCAAGTAGCTTTCCAAAGTGATGTACTTGCAAAAAACAGATAAGCACTGTCCAGAGCAAAAATGTTTGTATTCTCTAGTGCCAGCTGGGTAATTAGATCTCCCTTTAGAAAGGACCAAATTGAAGTTTGTACTTTCTGACCATTTTACCCAAGATAGCAGGATCTTCTATACAGAAGCAATTTTCTGGGGGGGAAAAAAAATCTCATAATATATAGGTAGACACTGGGAGAGAAAATTGAAAGCGGGAGAGAAATTACTCCAAAGAGAACCATGAGGACATTTCTGAGGTTACTAAAATAAGACAAGGAGTAGAAGTGTGTATACACGTGGGAAGTTATGAAATATTTATAATAGCATTGAGAATTGAGGCATTTCACAGTGTAGTGGTGCAATGCTTTCTGTTGTGATTTGGGATTTAAGCTATCCATCACAGATCAAGAGGTGACAAAGAATGAAAAGAAAATTAGACAATATAGCTGAAGAAATCCTTCTGTGTCAGTATAGTGTGAGTTCAGGAAAGCACAGTTTAATAGCACACATTTTCAGGGACACAAAAGATAAAAAGTTATACTAGGTCCTTCTAATCAAGATATGTGTATGTGTGTATAAAATAGGGTGTGTGTATGTATGTACAGGAATTATATATATCTCAGAAATGGATATATTCATACGCAGCAGAAATAGTGAGTGTATGTATTGCATTATATACGCACACGCTATTTGTGGAAGATAGACTATTTCTGCAGTAATCGAGTAGTTAATTATTTATTGAATACTAATGGCATATCGACAAAAGGCAATACATACACTCAACATTAAAAAAAAGAAGGTATTATGTAAAAATAAATTTTGCAGCATAAATTAAAGTATTGTCATGTAAAAATAAATTTTTGCAACATAGCTTAAGCAAAGTTAGGGATTTTTTTTAAATGTTAGATCATGTTGAATATACAAAGCAGAAATAAGAGGTTAATTGGAGAGATCTTTTGGAAGGTGATGAGTTTTTGAGTCAAATTTCAAACGTATGTTTGACCATGAGTTGGTAATATGAACACAGAGTTCATGTCCATGTATAGAAACATCGTGTGCAATGAAAAACACAAAGAGGCCGCTGACTTGGAGGAACTTTGATGGTAAATAGTAATTGTTACACATAAGGACAGACATGCAAGTCAACTACAGGAAACTCTTAGTACTAGATTGTTCCTATGCACAGACCTACTTAATTGCTGAAGTACCTGTACGTGGTTTGCTTCCTTTCTGAGATGGTATCATTATTTCCGTGGCTTTGGCTTTCCACATCAAAGTTCTGTTATAAAACCAAGAAGTCAGAGAAGCAAGAATCCAATGGACTTAATTCTAACATGAAGCCAGTAGACGATGTAAAACTCACTTAAGAGAAAACTGAAATCAATTCAAAGCGGGGGTGGGGGGAGCCGACAGGGGGGAGGAGGAGGGAGGATGGGTGCGCTCCCGCTCACGGGGCACAACATTAACCTGTATGGCACATCTCTCCGGGGCGGGGCACAATTATAAGAGGAACATTACCTACAAATGCAAACTGTATTACCTAATTCTTTGTACCTGAATTATTACTTTATTTATTTATTTATTTTTTTATTTTTATTTTTTTATTAAATCATAGCTATGTACATTGGTATGATCATGGGGCATCATACACTAGTTTCACAGACTGGTTGACATGTTTATATCACACTGGTTAACATTTGTACCTGAATTAACCCGAAACAATAAAATAAAATATTCATAATGTGCAGAAAGGAAAAAAAAAAAAAAAAAAAAAAAGAACAACGAGAAGTGTAGATCCTAGAAGGAGCCTAGGTGTAACCAGCCTTCAAACTTTTCTTGCTTTAAAAGAACAAATAACTCATGGAAGTAATGTAGCAATATTGCTACCAACAGGAATTTAGAAAAATTAGTGAAGTATCCACCTGCCTTATAAAATTGCTATTTTTGTATATTACACTTCCCTTTCATGACTTAAATACCCTCACATTATCTTTAATTGAATGAAAAAGAAACAAATGAAACTAAAAACATAAAAACCTATTTGATTCCTTTGGACCTGTGCAAGGAAACAAGATGTAGAAGTCCAATGTTAAGAATCAGAAGACCAAGGAGATGATAATTAAGTTCAGGCTCTCTGAAGCTGTACCGATAACAACATTGACTCCTGGCTGTGATGTTTACGAGCTGAGAAAACTTGGCCAAGCTATTCAATATTAATGAGCATAAGTTGCCTTAAATGTAAAGAGAGGATAACATCAGCAAACTCAAAAGGTTACTTATGAGGATAAACAAGTTACACCAGACACGTAGCTCCATGTAAATATTAGCTCCATTGATAAATATTAAGCAATCACAGTAATTGTCAGTTAACATTTATTTTTAAATTTAATCCAAGGTTACAACTTACTTGTCACATCCAGGAAGAAAAAAAAAAAAAAAAAAAAAAAAACAGCTGAACTATTTCCTGCCTTAATCATTTTAAAGTTAAATTATTTTAAAATCCAATGCATTGAGGCTCCGAAAAGTTCCTTCTTGCTCCCTTACTGTCATCCCCATTCCTACCAACAGCCCAAGGAAACCACTAATCAGCTTTCTATCACTTTAAATGAGTTTTGTCTTTTCAATTACTTCATATAATTGGAAATAATGTGAACTGTTTTATGTCGAGCTTCTCTAACAGAGCATGATGTTTTGAAACTCATCCAAGTGATTGTATCAGTAATCTGTTCCTTTTTTTTATTCCAGTGCTTTTAAATAATATTACAAAATGTGATATACCACAATTTGTTTATGATTTTCCTCTTCATGGAAATTTTGGGTTGTTTATTGTTCCTTAGTTTACAGCTATAATTATTAAAGATGCTCGGAATATTTGTGTACGACTCTTTGTGTGGACATGATGATTCAGGTTACTTTGGTAAATATTTTAGGAGTATGGCATTGCGAGGGTGTCTGGGCAGTGTATTTTAACTCTACCTGTTTCCATAAACCTTTTGCATTCCCACCAGCAATTAGAAACATTACTTCATTGCCAACACTTGACATTGTTTTTAATGATAGCCATTTTACTGAGTGTGTAATCTAATTTTATTGTGATTTTTAACTTGTATTTATCTAAAAACTAAAGATGTAAACATTATTTGTCTGTTGGCTATTTCTGTCTTCTGCAGTAAAGCATTTGTGTAAGTCTTTGTCCATTTTTTTTTTTGTTATTGATCATGTATATAGTGAGTTGTAAAAATTCTTTATGTATTTTGGGTGCAAGTCAGATGTAAGTATTACAGATATTTGCTCCCAGGATGCAGTTTACTATTTTGAATTTCTTAACAACGCTTTTGGAAGTTCAGAAGTTTCAATTTTGTTGAGGTCCAAATATCAATTTTTTAGCAATCTGTGCTTTTGACTTAATATCTAAGAAAGATTTAACCACCTCAGTTTGTGGCAAAAGTTTCCTTACTATCTTTATTTCTAGAAATTTGAATTTATTCAAATGTATTACATGTCCGAATACTTTTTATATGGTAAAAATGCTATTAATGTATAATGTTCCTATTGAGTTTTTACCTTGTGGATATCAAATGAGTATTATTTCCTGGAAACACATTTCTTTCCACTGTGGAAATCAATTGAAAATATATGAGCATCTATTTTTGAGATATAAATTCCTTTCTATCAATTTATACTGATACCTGAATTACTCTAGCTTTATAGTAAACCTTGAAATCAGGTGGAAGTTCTCCAGCTTTTTTTTAAAGAATTTGCTCATTAACCAAGAATCTAACTATTATTCTTCACTGCCCTCCATAGCACCAATGACGGGTAAGATTCCCAAAGCGGGGACAACCTAAGACAGGATATGGAGAGGCTGCATGGTGGATTACATTCATAGTACCCAAAGACG
>CAUYPK010028680.1:0-36874 GCA_963574355.1 Loris lydekkerianus | reverse complement strand
TTTTTTATTGTGGAGAAGGGGCAGGGAAAGAAGGCGGGGGAAGAGGTGAGTGACAGGGTCGGGCCAGTGGCATGGTACCACGTTGGGTGTATCTAGGTAGAGGCAGTTTCAGGCCGGGCCTTGCTGAGTCGTTGCTACACGGAAGTTGGAGCTAGTGCATTTGAATCAAGCCCGGGCCTGCCAAACAACAATGACAACTGCAACCAAAAAATAAAAATAGCAGGGCGTTGTGGCAGGCACCTGTAGTCCCAGCTCCTTGGGAGGCTGAGGCAAGAGAATTGTTTAAGCCCAAGAGTTTGAGGTTGCCATGAGCTGTGACACCACTGCACTCTACTGAGGGTGACAAAGTCAGACTTTGTCTCAAACAATAACAACAACAACAAAACCCCCAACAAAACTAAGGTCCTTCCCTGGAGAGCCCAAGCTCCCCACTCAGCCCCCAGAGTTCTAACCCACCTTAGGTGGTGCCCTTCACACATAGCACCCCCTTCTCTCATCAAGACGCCTCAGGCACATGTCTCATTCCCTCAGCCTCCTCGCAGCTTTTCTCGTGATAGGGAACTCTTCCTACAAAGAAATTCCGCCCATCTGGAAAGTTAATGACTGAAACCATCAATGGCTGCTAACAACAAAACCGGTTGATGGGAGGGAGGCATTTTTGGGCAGAAAAGGCTTTAACTTGAAAAAAGGAATCCCTAATAGTGGCTTGCCAGCCCGGTGACTGGCTGTGGGACGTATTTTTTAGTTGACGGGCTTTATCAGAGCTCTGGACATCATCCCTGGGTCATGCATTGACCCCACAAGCACAGCTGCCCCTCCAAGCAGCTGACGGGCCCCATGGCCCTGCACTTGAAAACCCTTTGCCCTCCTGCCCCATAACAGGTCTCAGTGGACAGCGCCTCAGACAGGCTTAGCTAGGTCACATTAGCATGTGTCAGGATTTATTTATTACTGTTTCCTCCTGTTTTAAAGGTGGAACCACGGGCTCAATGCCTGCCCAAGGTCACAAACAGCAAAGCTGCTTCGACCTGAGCACAGGTGTTCTGCTGTCTCTCTTTTTATTCAGAGGATTTCTTTATCCCCTTGCAATGCTATTCCTCTCCTCTCCCCCTCCTCTCAAAATGACGCCATCCTAAAGTGTTTCGGTTTGCAAGAGTGATTACAAAATGATGTTTTTCTATGTGCCTGTGTGCGTGCATGTATTTTTAATCTACTGGAGTGGTTCAGAATTACGAATCTCATTCTCTTTCTTACTCTTTCTACTTAGCACTGCTTTGAACTCTTCCATGTTCTATGTGAACAGTGTGATTTCCTGCCTGCTGCAGAGAACCTGTGGTTTGTTTCTGCTGCATTTTACCCATCCAACCACCCAGGAACTCCACCTCCCACTATCTCAAGGAATATTGCCATGTAGATGTCCTCACGCCTGTCTCCTTAGGAGAGTGTGTGTGAGGATTCCTGGCACTCCCAGGAGGAGCCATGCTGGGCCTTGGGTGGGCATGGCCTGCATTTCACCTGCCAGGACGGCAACTTTGATCTACACCCCACCTACTCTCCTTATGGAATTCTTTCCCACCTTTCACACAGGCTGCCCGACTGTGAAACAGAGCGTGGAGTCATGTGAGATTGTCAGGGCTGACACTGAGTATAAGTTCTGGTGAGCCAAAAATATGAGAAAACCTACAAAGTCGCACTGTATTGACACCTAAATCATAGTCGCTGATGTTCTGTTCCACATTTGCCAAATGACCAGACTGCCCAGTAATTCCCAACATTTGCCTGTGCTGAGGTCTCCTGTCTGCACCTCCAGACCTGTTCTTCCCCTGCCCTGCAGGCAGATCAGCTGGGCTGCTCGCATCTGTGGCTTGGCCACACAGAGGCCCTGGCAGGGGCCTCTCCTGGTGGGACAGGGAGATAGGGCTTCACTCGTCTGGCTCCTTTCTCCCATCTAAACATGTCTCCTTCCCTTAGGCCTTCTTTTCTCAACTTTTCAGGTGACCCACCTCAGTGCTTCAGATGCTGGCAAGCCAGGTCACCTGCCTGCTGGCCTTCACACAACTCCTTACAGGATCTGCCAACTGTCCCATGCCTTGTCCCTTTAGGCCTAGGGGTGGTGAGGACTCCTCTCTCTCTGGATAGCCCTAGGTCACCACACTATCTCTTGTTGATTTCCCTGAACTCTGCCTATATTCCTCTGTGCATATGCTTCTCCTGAATGGAGTCTGTCACCTGTTTCCTGCTGGTACCCTATGGCTGATGTCCAGTGTCTGATATTTTAAAGGAATACATAATATTATGGGCCAGACTAGATGACAGCTAAGGACAGTGGCAGTAGTAACACCACGTGTTTGAGGATGGCTACCAGGTCTTCCAATATGCCTGCTTCAATGCCCCAATCAGAAATATTATTTGGGTTGGGGCCTCCCCTCTGGGACACACTAATTTCATACTTGCAACTCTCTCACTCGCCCTGTCTCCAGTAGAGGCTTCAGGTCAGTGCTATGCTTCACACACCTTACCCCACCTAAGATGCCCCTTTGCACCCCATCTGCTCCTTGGACTTAGCTGTGACATAGCTTTGATCTTCTATCCACATCAGGACTCTAAAAAGCTTGTGAGCTCTAGAAGCCAGACACAGGGTCCCAGGTTCCTGGCACAGTGCCTTGCCCATGGCAAACCCTAGGTGTGTGTGGAGCACTTGCTGGCCCTGTGGTATTTTCTCGGATGCCACCAGGATTCTCCCTGGCCAAATGGAGATAGTGTCATTGTCTGTTTGGCACCTCCACCATCCTGTCCTGTACCCATGGCCTGTCCCACCTTGAGAAGGAGCCAGTGACAGAAGCTGGAAGATGTGGTTGGGAGATCCTGGGGGGCTGGAGGGCTGCCACTTTAATTGCATAATTATTTCCTCAATAATGATACCGCTGGGGAAGATGAGGCCTACTGCCTCTAGGATGGATGGCGTGAAGATGGGTGAGCTATCTTTTCCCAGATAAAAGCACCGATTGCCTATAAACTCTGATTCTGCCTGATGTAAAAGCTACTTTATTGCATATCCAGAAATTACAACCCGTATAAAAGCACATTATTGTGATGTAAAAATAGATTTTTATATAATTTTTTCATGCCGCTACCTTGTAATTCCTCATTTCTGAGCACCCTGAGATTGCACTGAGGTTTATTTTTCTCTTTTAATTGTTTGCCATGGCATGCCAGTTTATGGTGAAATATTCTCCCTGAGATCAGAGTGGGGCCAGGGCATAAATATCAGCATCACTGTGTGGCAGGTAGGGTTCTGGGGCACTCAAAATGCCATCAAACATCACTTTCTATGCAGTGCCACAGTTGGGGTTGGGAAGGTCTGAGTTTCAGACTCACATGAAGCCTTCCACAAGGGCAGGCAGGGAGAGGGACCCAGCCTCTCCCCCACCCCAGGATGTAGTATATCCCTACCTTTCTGGACTCCTGTCCCAAGGCAGCCAAAAAAAGGGCTGGGCTCTGGGCTGTGCCTATAGACAGGCTTGAACCATCTGGCTTATGAGTCTGCTCCTTCTCTGGTCCTCCAGTTGTATGGAGAATCCTTCATCCCATAAAGCTTCCCTTCCAGAACTCTGACCTTTTCCACCTTGAATCTCTTTGCCTGGGTTTCCTTCCAGATGGATAGACCTTACTTTGGGAGAGATGAATGAATTTTCTCTCCTGCTGGCAGTCTTGTTACCTTGGTTGCCCACCCAGTCAGGGGTCCTCCCTGCTGCAAAAAGCAAGCCGCTCCTGGCCTTCCCGAGACTCTGTCCTCACTTACTAGGGGCAAAGGAGAGTCACTTTCCTGTCCATACAGGTTGGTGAATGGGTGCTGCAAGTGCAGCACTGTCAAATTCACGCAGCGCCTCCCCACCGCCTCGTCCACTGGAGGGCGGGGCACACAGAACAGGTGCTTTCCGGGTGCCCCGCCTCCACTGGCAGTGCAGGTGGGTCGCGTGAAGAATGAATAAGTGCTTAGATCAGTGGCTCCGAACTGCAGCATACATGAGAATCTCCCGCTGCGCTTCGGTTTCTGTTTAGGCGGATCGGGAGTGGCCCGATAATTTACAGTTTAGGAAGTTCCCAAGTGATGCTGATGCTGCTCCTCAGGGAACCGTACTTTGAGAACCACTACCTCAGATTACTTGTGTCTCCGTCACCCAGAGGGAAGGGGGATCATGGGAGGGCGCGTAGTGCAGCCCAACAGGAGATGAGGAGCAATCAGTTGACTTCATCTCAGTTCCTGAGGCAGGGGCAGGGGAGAGTAAGAACAGGGGACAGGAGGTCCGGATTGCCAGGGGAACCCGGAGACAAAGTCTTGGGGAGTCAGATCCAGCGGGCGGAGAAGCGGCGGCCCAGGGAGTGCCGGTTTTCCGAGCGGCCGGAGGGTGGGGAAAGCCGAAGACCCAGGGGGTTCCCCACGGTAGAATCAGGCACCGAAGTTAAGCCGCCTCGGGCGTCTCGGACCTCCGCCCCGGACACTCCCAGCAGGGTGGCCCGAGGCACCCGCAGCCTCCTCCCGCGGCCAACAAACTCGGGGTGTTGGCCCGTGTCACGCCCTCTGCCCTGTCCCCTCCCCGCCTCATGGGGCGCACGCAGTCACCGCGAACCCCGAAAACCCCGCGGCGCAGCCCGGGCTCGCTGGGGTGTGCGCTCCAAGCCGGAGTTGTCCCTCTGTCGCGGATGTCGGGAGCCAGACCCCGGCTTCCAACCCTGGCCCTCCAGCTAACTCGTTATGCGATCTTGGCCAAGTCGCTTCCCCTCCTTGGTTCTCAGTTTCCTCACCTGTTAAATAGGGCTGAGGACGGCAGTTTCCGGTTCCGAGGCTCTGCAGATCTGTGATGTGGAAGGCACTGAGAAGCCCCGCCCAAACCATTCAGCGATACACTAGGCGGGTGAACTTGGAAGAACCGCCACTCACTCGGCCTCCCTCCTTGGTAACCAAGCGACCGCGGCAAGCAGGGCCTGCACCACCATCCGCGTCCGCCCCCCTCTGCCTGGCCTTGGCCCTCTAGGGGCCGCTGTCTGCGAAGCTCGGGCGTGGTTGCCGGGACAAAAGACCGCCTCGGTCTGTGACCAACTTTGGACGGTAAGACCCTGGACCGCAGCAGGACGCCTGTGGGATGCAGGCATAAGACGTGTGGCGCAGAACGAGGCCTAAGGGCAGAACTCTAAGTGTAAGGCCATTCGGATAACGGGGGCCTGACAGCCTAAACTTTACCAGGCCCTGCCCTGTCCCTCTCAGCACAGCAAACGGATTTAGTGTTTTCCAAATAGAACCAGGGAATCATCAACCTGGAGCAGTACAGGGCTTAGGTAAAGGTTGCACTTTTCCAACTAGTAAAGACTGACTGCAGGTTCCCAGACTACATGTTGGGGTCAAGCCTTACGTGGGCCTGGTGGGTATGTGAGAAGTGGTCTAGAAAACTGCGTCTGGCCACACACAATGCCCTCTGGACTGAAGGGCACTTTAGTCATTCATTCATCCATCCACATCCTTCCAGTACTTGTTACTGGCCTTCCAGAGGAAGTCTGAACAATGCCGGCCAAAGATCCCACTCTCCTAAGAGTATGTAAGCACTTGATTAGAGATCTAAGGCTTATTTCACATAGATCTCCAATCACACAGACATCCAGAGAGCATACACCCTGGCACTCCTAAGGGCAGAGTGTCTAGTAGCCCCCCCCCAAGGTTAAATCACAGAGCTACACCAGAGGCTGGTTCCTTCTCTAGATTTCTGGCTCTGTGCAGCATGAGTGTTCTTTCCCAAGCACCTCTGTGGGGACCAGGTGGGATTCTCTACTTACTTACCTCCTGCTGGTAGCCTTGGGCCTGAAAAGGGAGGTGAGGAGAGGCTAGCTCTTCACAGGGTAGTCCTGGCCCAAAGAATCTATAAGAAGTTGGCTCTAAATGCAGATTCTTGGCCTTACCCCAGACATACTGAATCAGAATCTGCATTTTTAACAGGCTGGCCTGATGATTCATTTGTAAGACACGGAAGGCTGGGCTTCCAGGAAATGCTACAAGCCCAAGGAGTACAGCCACCTTGAGATACAGGGCCTTAACACTTCCTGCTTCTGGAGAACTGCCATACCCTGCCTTCAGGGAATTGGTCTGGCCAGACAGATGGCTGATAATCTGCAGATGATATCTGGCAGACAGGGTAGAGAACTAGGTGCTTAACTCATGTCTATTGAATTGCAAAACATTCTTTGCATCTGGAACTCAAGAACAGTAACAGAGGGAGAACTAAGAGGGTTTCCAGTCCGCTGCTAAAGCAGAAGCTGATCCCTGTGACTTCTAC
Source organism: Loris lydekkerianus (assembly GCA_963574355.1). Lineage (NCBI taxonomy): Eukaryota > Metazoa > Chordata > Mammalia > Primates > Lorisidae > Loris > Loris lydekkerianus. Next base: position 30,548 of record CAUYPK010028680.1, on the reverse strand, counting down.
TTTGATGGAGTTAGATTCTGGAACCTTCTTCCCACAAAAGAACCAAGAGAAGGATGGCAAATACATGGGACACACATGACCGTCCCCCTTTCCCACACCCTTGGTAGAGACATTAGTAATCGATTACAGCTGACTTTCTGACATGACCTTAGAATCTTTTTCTACATAACACCCCAGGGAACCACTATCGATTGATTGGACATGTCACTATTTGTGATGTTTGCCTCAGGTCTCCCCAGAGAACTGCCCTCTACAGATCAGGCCAGATGAGATGAGGCAGCCAGGATAGTTCCCAAGGATGCCCATCTCACGGAATGGGTCAGAATGGGGATGTTGCTGCATGTTGGGGCGCACCCCATGTAACAGGCCATTTCCAATACAGCTGTGTGGGTGAGAGGCACTCCTAGCTCTGTCTTTGCCCACACAGCTTCTTCTCACTAGGGGTCAAGGAGATCAGGTAAGTGGCTCACCATAGTGGGACTGTGTGCAGCTCACACCTATCTGCAGTTCACCAGGTTTACACTCTGTAAACTTGAGACCAGGCACTGACATCTCAAGGTCTACATCACCCTGTCAAATGAGAATGCCCCCACAACAGTCATGCACTACACTGAGTATGCCCTCAGACCCCAAGGTTTCAGTGGACTCATAAGGATCGTCTGAGAAGTGCCTGTCAATGTCAACAACATTTTCTGCATGGTATGGAGCCCTCAGCTTGAGTCTCAGGAGTTGCTCTCAATAGCTCTGCTGTGGCTTTGCCCCCCTTCACCCTCCCAGAGGAGTGTGGTGCTGGTGACTACTTCCCGAGCCAGTAACCTCCATCATGGGGCTTCCTGCTGGGTGTGAGTTGGGGTGGGGGTGCACAGCAGCTCCTCACTGTCCCAGCACTTCCCCTCCTCCCATCCCATTCTGCCCAATGCTCCTGCAGCTGCCCCACCACATTACTTACCCAAGACCCACCCCACAGTAGAGGAGAGGATTCATTTTCTGGTGCAAGTTATCAGAGTTGCTAATCAGAATGGTTGATGCAAGACACACACACACCGTCCCTAACACCAATCACTGCCTTTTCCTTCTGGATGCAAAATCCAGATGTTATCACAGGTCCAAGGGAAGGCATCTATGTGCAAGTTGTGGCTGGGCAGGGCATCCCTCCATGCTGAGCTGAGCATGGGCATATGACCTCTTACTAGTCCATGTGGTCAGGGACTCTGTGCCTTTTGCAGCTCTATCTTCAGCACCAAACAGTGCCTAGAACATGATAGGTACTCAGTACACACGGGTTGACTGCCACAGCTGCAGGACTAGTCGACAGGCCAGTAAGATGGAGGGGCCCAGCCCACCCCCCCATCCTGTCTCCCACCACCATTTCATAACTGGAGACACTCAGGAACTCTGCCAAGTAGCCCCAGATCCTTCTCCCTCCTCTCCTGACACCCTGGCTCCCATCTATCCTCACTCCTAAGACACTTTTTTTTTTTTTTTTATATAGAGTCTCATTTTGTCATCCTTGGTGGAGTGTTATGGCTTCACAGCTCACAGCAACTTCAAACTCTTGGGCATGATTCTCTTGCCTCAGCCTCCTGAGTAGCTGGGACTACAGTCCCCTGCCACAACGCCTGGCTTTTTTTTTTTTTTTTTTTAAAGAGATGAGGTCTCACTCTGGCTCAGGCTGGTCTCAAACTTGTGAGCTCAGGCAATCCACTTGCTTAGGCCTCCCAGAGTGCTAGGATTACAGGTGTGAGCTACTACATCCGGCCACCCCTAAGATTCTCACGAGCAGGACGCTTTGATTTGATAACATCATTTGATAACATTATCACTAGTTCCCTTTACCAATAGTTCTGGATTGTCCAGATACCTGCTGAGTAGGTCAGCCACTGGTGACCCAGGTATTGGTGGGTCACCTGCACTGTGTCTTCCCAGAGTTGTATCCACATACATTGAACACCGTCTGTGGTGGGCCCTGTGCAAAGCACTTTACAAGTATCTCTGGAGTTTTTTTTTTTTTTTTTTTTGCAGTTTTTGGCTGGGGCTGGGTTTGAACCCACCATCCCCGGCATATGGGGCCAGCACCCTACTCCTTTGAGCCACAGGCGCCACCCATATCTCTGAATTCTTTTATCACCCATAAGGGGTGGTAATTTTTATTTTTTTCTTCAGTCTGCAGAGAACAGCCTCTGAGAGGGTCAATAGCTTGCTTGGGGACACTCAGCCTGTGCATGGGAAGCTGGAACTCAAACTCAGCCTGTCTGCCTTTAAAGTTCATGTCCTCAACCACTATGCTGCATTGACTCCTTGAGATAAATCTCATTACTAAGTCCTTTGCCAGCATCAACTCAGCCTAATTACTAATCTGGTTGACATCTATTGACTCAGTCTCTGAATGCAACTTAAGGCTCTGTAAGAAATTCTTTGAAACCCAAACTCTTGATCACCCACTGCAGAATAGGCTGGAGACAGGAGGCCAGCTCTGGCAGGGAGGCCCTGGTGTGTTTATCAACATAGGGGGAGGAGGGAGGTTGGCCCCATCAATACCATTCCCCCTTCTGTGAAACCTGAGTCTCAGACACTCTTGATCACAGGGGAGTGGAGCATGTGACACCCCGGAGCCAAGTAGAAGCAGCATCTATTAAATTAATTGTAGCTTTGGCTTCTCCTTCTACACAATTGAGAATATGAAATGTTCACATCACAGGATCTGTCCCTGGGCCATATTCACTGTGGCCTGGACCTCTAGCACGTGGGTGGCTGCAGTATTCACCTGAGATCTGCCTCAGAGTGAAAGGGGAGCTGGCCTCCTGGGTCTAGGCAGCCGAATGACCTCTATGATTGCTACAGATTGAGACTACCTGCTCCCTGAATTGCTTCAGTATCACAGGTCCAGGGCCTAGAATGATGACTCCACAGAACTGAGGTGATTTATCTGTACTTTCAGGCTGGACATGGCCAAGCCTCAGGCAGCCATGGTGGGCTCTGAGGTTCCATCCTATCCAGTGTCAATTCTGGTCCCAGATTTAGGCGCTTTAGCAAAGGTACCTAGAGATTGTGTGGTCCCCTCACTCCCCCAGGGCTGTTTTGGGTAAAAGTGATTTCTAAAAGATCCTAGCACCAAGAACAACAAAACTATGGTGAAAGATAAAAACTGTCATTATCTTTGGTAGTGAGCTTTCTGGGATGCTTGATCAGAGGGGTAGTTTCGGAAGTGCATAAATTTGTCAAAACCCACAAGCCATATACTTAAGACCTGTGCAGCTTACTGTATAAGTTACACTTCAATTTGAAATGTGAGAGGGTCCTGCAGGCCTTGTCAGCTCTCCCCATCCTCACTGGCTGCTTTTTCCCAAAAGGGTGGGGCTTCAGCGAGTTAGCATTCAGTGCCAGGGAGGACAAAGTCCTTAGTTCTGTGGCCACATACTACGTGGAAACATGGGCAGTCTTCTCAAAAGAGCCCCATCAGCCAGGAAAGGGCTTTGCCCAGTGTGTCCCCTCAACTAGACCCATTCTTCATCTGGCAATCTGTTGGAAGTTATCACCTTGTCCTTAAAACCTTCCACAATCCCTGGAAGCATTCTTTAGGAAGTGCTTTATCCCCAACATCGGTCCCAGGAAAAGTTTTCTCCTTCGAGCTCCCACACCACTCTATACATTTAATAATGGAAAACCATCTATAGGTTCACTTCTCAAACCAAGATACAGAATGCTGCTAGTAACTTGTGTCTCCCTAACATCCTCCCTTATCCTGTCCTCAGGATCCCCTGCCCCACCTGGAGGTGACCACTATCTATATTTTTGTGTTCATCATTTTTTTGCTTTTGTATTTTACCACTGCTTTGCAGGGCGTTCATACTTCCCCATGACAGTGCCAGCTTACACTGTGGCACAAATGTAAGGATTTAAGACTGTTCCTTGTCACTTGCCAATATAATCCAATTTCGACAATAAATCAAATGATTACTCAACAACCTAACATCACTGCATTTGTACAAACATCAATTACACTAATCAGACTTTTCTTTCTTTCTTTCTTTTTTTATAAGAGACAGAGTCTCATTTTGTCGCCCTCGGTAGAGTGCCGTGGTGTTATAGCTCACAGCAACCTCCAGCTCTTGGGCTTAGGCAATTCTCTTGCCTCAGCCTCCCGAGTAGCTGGGACTACAGGCACCGGCCACAATGCCGGGGGTATTTTTTATTGTTGTTGCAGTTTGGCTGGGGCTGGGTTTGAACCTGCCACCCTCAGTATATGGGGCCAGTGCACCACTCACTGAGCCACAGGCATCACCCACTAATCAGACTTTTCTATTGCCAATATGCTTTCTTACTAGACTGTAAGACCCATGAGGGATTACTTCCCCCTCTTCCATAGCCTTTACGATAGTGTCTGGAACTATCAGCTCAGTAACTGCTAGATGTCTAGCTAATTGGCAGGCGGCGATGAGTGGTACAGGAAAAAAACGGAAAGGTGCTGCTGCTGGCAGGGCAGCTGTGTTTTTACCTTTGCCAGTCCCTGCAACAGTTCTGCACAGATCCAGGGCTGTGGTTAGAAACATCCTGCTTGCTTGAGGGCTCTGGGTCTGAGGCAGGAGTTGAGACTTCTGCACCTGTGCAAGGGCAGCCTAGCCTTCCACTGAACGAGGACCCCAGCTCACGCTGAAGTCCCTAAGGGCAGGCCTGTGGAGATAGACACCCACCACGATGAAAGCCATGATGTAGATAGAGAAAAATCACAGGACTGGGGCCAGGAGACCTGTTTTCTATTCCTGGCCCTGCCATTAATAAGATGGGTGACCTTGGGCAAGTCACTTTGTCTCCTTTCTCAACTTATAAAATGAGTTTGGACAGTGATAGCTATTTTTTTTTTTTTTCCTTGAGACAGAGTCTCACTCAGTCATTCTGGGGTTGCGTGCCATAGTCTCATATAGCTCACAGCAACCTCAAACTCTTGGGGTCTAGTGATGCTCTTGCCTCAGCCTCCCAAGTAGCTGGGGATATAGATGCCTGCCACAATGCCTGGCTATTTTTAGAGACAGGGGTCTCGCTCTTGCTCAGGTTGGTCTGGAACTCCTGAGCTCAAGCAATCTGCCCGCCTCGGCCTCTCGGAGTGTTGGGATTACAGGTGTGAGCCACTGTGAACTAAGAATACATCAGAATCACCTAAGAAGCTTGTTACAAGTCCAGCTTCTCCAGCCCCACCCCCACAGGGGTGGAGGAAGTAGGTCTGGGGCGGCACATATATGCATGCATATTTACATGATAATGAATAAAAAGAACACCAGAAATGCGAGCATATGGTTGAGAATTCAATAGTAGACAAGGAATTAAAACAAAAAGCAGTGATTCCTATTCCTACTGATGCTACCCTACAGGCGAGCAACCATTTTTAATCTTCTGGTGGTTACCATCTTTTTGCTAAATAATAAACTAGTTTTCGTTTTACAAACCTCAAACACTACCCATTGTCTTTCCTGCTATGACAGATGAGGACTTAGATCACTTTCCCCAACCTCACTCCCAAGATAGTTCTGACACTATTTTTGGAAGCTGCATTTTAACAAGCACCCCGGTGACTCTGATGAAGGTGGCCTGCCAGCCACACTTACAGACTCCTTGGTGGAGACACAGAAGCTCCCATACCCCATCTCTTAGGCTCCTGGGCTTGCTGACAGGCCCTCTTCCACCTCTGGAAGCTCTGAAGCCAGCCCCTGGGGTCGCACAGACCCTCGCTGTTCTGGGTCTGCTGGGGCTGGGAACACCTTCCTGTCATCTTGCTACCTCTTCTATTGCTACCTCCAGTCCCCCAGGACCTGATTTCTCCTTTAGGGGCTGGCTCTAGCAGATTGTTGAGTGTAAGAATGAAGGAGTAGTATACTCATACAATGCACCACACAGAAATAAGAATGCACAAACTAAAACTAATGTTACCACACAGAGGACTCTTTTAGACATGCCGAGTCAAAGTCAAGCACGTCAGAGTATGTATGAGTCCACTTCTATAAAATTTAAAACCAGGCAAAACAGAAAAACAAAATCAAGTCAACGCAAAAAACATACAAACAAAATAGGCAAAACTCAATTACTAGGTTAGAGGTGAAGAGGGGAGCTACCTTTGAGGGTGACAGTGACAGGATGGAGCTCGTGGGGTGGGTTAATGGTATTTTGGTGCGTGCTGTTTTCATAGGTAATGGTCACTCTGTGAGTACTTGATTTATGCACTTTTCTGAATGTCTATCTCCTTATAGATGTTAACCCCAACCCCAAATGGAGAAATATTAAGCAGCTTTCATTTCTCCTTCCTAAAGATGCCCTTTCCTGTGTGGGCCCAGAAAGGCTGGGAAGCCAGGAACATGCCTGTGTGGCAGGGAGGAGGGTGGGCAGAGCTGGAGCCCGGAGTCCTGACTGCCAGTCTTGATGTATTTCTGAGTTCCCACCTAGCACCCCAAAGAGCAGAGCCACCTGCTGGGTCAAGGAAGTGGCTGGAAATGAGACCCAAGCATGTTCCCTGGGAAAGATGACAAGATTCTAGCCAACCAAGACTCATGAGCCTTCTTCCCCACCTGCTAGCCGCCAAGCTGTCCAGAGGGAGGGTGGCGTATAGGCCCCCAGCCCGCCTCCCCAGGCTGCTGGCCAACCTAGTGTAAATATTATTACACTCCTACGCATCTGAAGGACGTTAATTATTAAAACACATGCCACCCAGGGTAGTGCACTGTAATTAGGTTCAAATTAAATTAGCATCCTCTTGTAATTAGGACATCAATAACCACTCTTGAGGCACCAGCTCTCTAGCCCCTCCCTATTACTTCCCATCGTGGGCTAATGCAAGAAGAGGGGTCCATCGACTCTCTCCCCAGGATGCAGAAATAATCAACCCAATAAATAAAACAGAGGCAGCCACAAGAGTCCTTCTCTCCACTGCCCGCCTTCTCTACTGATCCTGCATGTTGGCAGGGAGGAGGAAGATGCTGGGGCGGGGTCTTGGGTATCCACACCAGGTGGCTATCCCAAAACCTGGCTTCTGCTGTAGCCCAACTCAGAGATGGGGAGACTCCTGAACCTGCCCAGAGATGACCAGACTTTCCTGCCACCTGCTAGCCCCAACTCTTGCCCTTCCCTCCTATGGGAAGCATCCAGACACTCAGGCCAGGCCCTCAGCCCTCTGAAGTCCTGGGGGAGCTGCTACTGCTATGGCTTATCTCAGGTGTTACAGCGTTGGCTGCTCCTCCACACCTAGCCAGCGTATCTTGCTCAAGAGCCTACAAAGATGCCTTCAGCGCTCACTGGACCCAGCTCTGCACTTGGTGCTCCCTGGGTCTTCCCTGTTGGTGATGCGCAGATGGGTGGATAACAGGAGTTCAAGAAATTCTGTTGTTCAACTGGAAAGGTGACTGGGGAAACAGAACTCATGACTCTGAGGCCAAGGAGCACATTGTTCTAACTTAAGGGGTAGGGGAAGAACCTATGGAGAGTCTTTTTCGTGATACTGGTGCAAGTGCTGATGCTGACTGGACAAGTCTGGATGAAAATAGAACACGCTAAGGCATGTGCACACTCAGAGCGCCTCCTTCAATGCTGCAGCCCAGGCACATGACTGGCCTCACTGTGGCCCCAACCCTGCCCCAGACAAACCTCAGGAACTCTACAGATGTGGTAGGGGAAGAAAGGAACACCAAGCAGCAGAACCTTCCTGCCTGGTGACTGCTCTGACCTTTGTCTAAACCAGCCTTGGAAGAGAAAGGAAGTAAGAAGTGGGAAGGCTCACGCATAATTTCAATTGGAAAACTAAGGAGGGTTTATTCTTGGGCGCAGACGTAACCAAGGCAACTGTTAAGACAGTGAGATGATTTCAGACCCTTTTGCAGAAGAGTGGGCTGGCATCTTGCCCCTCTGCTGACTGAGTTCATGATGAACGCACACTGACCTACCTTGTGCCCTACCAGGAGCACCTTAGAGGTCGAGAAATGGGTGACATGGACATCTTCTTCTCCGTGGATAAAAATAAAATGAGACCATGATGAGTGTGTTTGCCTGCTTGCTGGGGGCAGGCCAGCTTCTTCAGGAGTAGGCAGGATGGAGAGATTCACACCAAGTTGTTATCCACACTACTGCTGACTCCTTGGGCCCCCTGCAGGGCTGCACATAGTTATGGGAAATGCAGTTCACTGGACCATGAAGGGTCTGATTCAGGGAGCCTAAGTGCTTATTGTCACCAAACCAGAGGGTCTATAGGCAGAAACCATGGGTCTTTAAGATGAGAAAGGGGAATATAGTGTTTTCTAGAGCTGAAATGACCTAACCATTGCCCCTCTTGTCTCTCTTAACTAGTGCCTCCTGAGTACAAGAAACACATATCTTTTGGCTGGAAAGGAGGAGTCCTGGCAGAACCCCACGTGAATCCCAGCCAGCACGAGTGTGTGTTAGAGCAGGACTTCTGCTTTAGGAATGAGAGTTAGCTAGCCAGGCTCTATTCCTACCACTGACTCCCCCGTCCCAAGATCAAAGGACCGATCTTATATGGCACCACAGATCAGAAGGTCAAAATGGAACACGAGCGTGCCAGAAAGATGTGCCACTAGGTTTCACCAGAGTTTAGACGTAGGGCCAAACAAATGATACCATGGATGGAGAATGAGGGGCTGAATGCTGGGGACCCCAGAAGTGGCAATCTCTATCTCATACACCTTTCTCTCTCTGCCATTCCCTGCGTATGACAGGCCCCTCACTGCACACCACAGTGGCTGTTGAGGGTCTCTCTCTCTTCCCTTGTGGGCTATAAGTAATCTGGAAGACGCTGAGCTGTAGGGTCAGCTCTACCCTAAGGACTTCTGGGGAGAGCTTATCACATCATGAGTAGGACCTAAGCTGGGGTAGACAGACCTCTCCTTGCTTGGGACCTAGGTCCCTGTTGGAGAGAACTGTCATCTTAGCCCTCTTCTCTGTTCTCTAACAAAGAACAAGGGGCTGTGTTCTAACCCACTCTATGCCAGCCACAGCAGGGATTAGGGATATTGCCTCATTTCCCTCACCTGATCCCCTTTTGAATCCTTGCTGGGGCTGTAGCAGGGCCCATCTACGGCAGTCTCAGCAATCCCCTGCCTGGGCCTTTCATGCCATGCACATGTTCACAGTGGGTGAATGATACTGGGTACTGTTGGCTGAGCTGCTCTAATTCTCCAAGATCCTTAAGGACAGCCACTTGCAACGAGTCAAAAACATGTGGTGCCCACATGGTGCCCACCGGGGTCTAGGAATTACTTGCTTGGGACTCTGAAGAACAGGTTTGCTTTCCTCAGCAGACTAGGTTTTAGGGAATGGCTGGACATTTGGATGACTACCTTGAAGGTCAATCAAGTGTCCAGGTCTACTCCTGACTGGAACTTCAAAGAACCAGGCTCTGGGCTCTATGGTAACCAATAAAGGCTGCAGACAGCATGTACTATTTTATTGGGCCTTGAAAGCTTTAAATACAGAATGGGCTGGCCAGGGGGCACATGTGGCATCTGAGAATGGACATATCAGAGAAATCACATAATCAAGAATTGGACAGAGAGCTAGGGAAGAAGGGCAGTCTGGGATAGAGGTGGGGGCCAGCTGGCCCGGGTGTTAGGATTACTCTCTCCACTGGGACAAAGTCTTTCATGTTTCTTCCTGATTGAGGACAACTTTTAAAAACCATAACCCCCAAATAAAAATACAAAATCAGCTGGGAGAGACAGTGGACAACAGTGCCTATTGTCCCAGAGGATAATGGTCTGCCCCCAGAAAACCCTAGGGTTCCTCTGCCCCTGATGCCACCCTATAAGACATTTCCACAACTGAAGCAAAGCTGGACCCAATCTACACCCCTTCTCTGGGTTTGGAGTTCAAAACACCCTCCCGGCAGAGAAAGAGGTATTGGCATGAGCGGTGCTGGGGGCCAGACTCTATCCCTTCCTTAGCGGCTGTAGCCAAACTCGTCAGCGTCATCAGCTCGGAAGTCTCCATAGCGCCACAGGTTCAGCTGTGAGAGAAAACAGAAGACAACTTTTCAGGGCTGCTTCAGGGATGTGAAGCCTGCTGAACTCGGAAGGGCAAGCCCCTTAACTGAGCACCCTGTGGGCTCTCCAGGCAAGGACTCACCCTGGCGCTCTTGGCTGACTCCTGGGCGTTCAGGTATTCTGTGATCTGCAGGGAAGAGAGAGGAAAGGGAGCAGATGTGGGGGGAGAGTCCCCAACTGAGTGGCCAGCATGACCCTGCAGAATGCTTAGGGCAGGTGCACACGACTCCCTACTTAGGCCCCTCCTGTGGAGTCCCAGTTTCCTTAAAGCAAAACCCAAAGTGCACAGTCATATTTGTTTCCCTGGTTTTCCCTCAATTCTTTGCTGTTCCACCTGCCCAGAATGCTCTTCCCCTTAGGTCCTCCTGGCTACCTATTCCACATCCCTTGAGTCTATGATAAGTATCTCCTTTTCATGCACCCCATGTAAAATGAAAACCATCCCTCCCACCCCGATTCCCTTGACTCTGTTTTTCTCTTTTCCATTGCAGTTATCATCTTCTACTGTGTTATTTACTCATTATATTCATTTTTATTATTTGTTTCCTCATGCTTGAACATAAGCTCTAAGGGGCAGGGATGTTGTCTCTTGCTCACTGATATATGGTAGGCCCTCAATAAATGTTTGCTGGAAGAATAAATAAATGAATGAACACATGTTAGGTGTTTATCTCAGGGACTGGGAAAAAGGAATTTTCTAGATAACCAAGGACATCATGGGCAGTTTTTTATGGGGGACATTAAGAGCTCCAATTCTATAGGGAAACATAAGTAATCTCATAGGAGCCATTTTGAGAAATTGAGGGTCCCCCAGGGAAGAATGAGAGGTCAGGCTTCTCCCAAGACACAACAGCATTTCACACTGGCGTCTTGTTTTGAATGAATTGTCACCCAATGTCACTGATCCACAAACCACCAATAAGAAATGTGGGCCTGAGGGGCTGGGGGGAGAGTGGTGCGGAGGGGCTGGGAAGGAAAGCAGCACACACACTGAAGAAAGACGAGAGGGAGCAGGGAACCTGGTCTTCATGCCCTGCCTTTCCTACCCTTGGCCTCTGAGCTGCAGCCTGCTGCCAGTTCCTGCCTCAAGGCAGTGGCACGGTTGAGGACCTGAGCTTCCCCCAGCCTGGCCCTCTCAGATGGCTCCCCAACTCAGCTTGGTTGGGGAGCAGGGCTGGTCTGCAAGGGGCCTTAGCTGCTGCTTGGTAAGAAGGCAGGTGGGACTCAGGTTTGTGAGGTGCGGAGTGCATGGGGCTGCCTAGTATCCAGAGCTGCACAGGTCAAGGTGTTCCCCAGGGATTGGCTCACTGACTGTCACCATCAACTCCACAAAGTGGCAAGGCAGCGAGTACAACCAAGGAGACGTGAGCTTCAGAAGGCTGACTTCTTCGTCTCATCAATGGTGGAGGCAGGGCTAGGGTCCAGCTCCAAGTCCTTTTGGACTCTTTGGTGCTGCTTCCTTGACAACTCTGGCTCTGGGTGGCACTGGGTGTTAGGAGTTACTTATGGACTTGAAGTTGTGTGTTGAAGGGAAGGAATTGAGACCGGGACAGAAAGACAGGTTTTAACCCTCTTCATACCACCCTTGGCAAAAGCTTTTTAGCCTATCACCTGGGGGTGTAAGGGAAGGGAAACTTTCCACTCCAGTTTGCAGCTGCAGTCTCAGCCATGCCTATAGCCAATTCATTCAGGATGTACTTAGTTTTTTTATTAAAAAAAAAAAAAAAAAAAAATCTTCAACAAACCCAAGTCTATTATCTTTCTCTAGCAGGAGCAGCAAGATGGTGGGTTCCCTGCTCTGTGCCTGACTCTAGACACTGTCCCCAGTCCCTTCATCTGTGAAGGGATGGGGGTGGGGGTGATGCTAGAGGCCTGCCCTGAGTGGGTGGTGCCTCTTATCACGTACCACTTTCTGGAACTGTTTCTCCTTGCGCACCTCCACCATGACCAGACCCTCCTTCACCAAGCCCAGCCCCACGTCACCCTTGGAATCTGCAAACTGCAGGGTGACATGGGGGCAGCCAGCACTCAGGTGTTCCACATTGAGCAGGCACTGAGTGTTCTGGATATCCCGGACCACACTGTCCACAGCATCCGTGCGAGCATCGTCCTGCAGTAGGGACACACCCAGGAGAGCAGATGGAAGATAAAGAACAGCCACTTGGGCCTCAGATCCAGTCCACAGAATTCCAAGAAAGTCTGGCCAGAAGAGGCCTCCAACGCACTCTGCTTTGGATCCTAATAAGGGTAAACAGTCCCTGGACAGGAAAGATCCCCCTTGCCCTCTCATTTCCTTTCCTGCAGCCGGAGCCTATCTGCATATAAACCTATTCTTCTTTCTTACCATCACACTCCACCCACCTGCCTATGTGTCCGAGGAGAAGTGGCTTTTTCCCACTCAAAACTCCCCTACTCTTGGCACCATGGCCCTCTCACCTCCTGCCCCTTGCAGGACCTTGCTCCAGCAAAGTGAGCCATCCTCACAGACTTCCCCTTGAATGTTTTATGTAACTTGCCCTCAACATTTTTTTGTTCTTTCTCTCTTGCCCTTTGGCAACTTTGTGAAAAGGTAGGGAGTATTCAATCACGCCAATTCTTACTCAAGTTTTATTCATTTGCACCCCGAATCTGGTGGCAGTGCCCACCATGCTGTTTACACAGCTCTCACTCCTGGTACCAGGCACCTCCTTAAGGCTAAAGCCAAGGGCAAGCCCCATGAGCCTCAAACTGCCTGAGCCCGCTGGGGACGATGCAGGCTGGGTCTCCCCTTCTGGAAGTGGGGATGCCTAGGACCCCGAGCACAGGCTCCTCTCTGTCTGCACGTGCTGCCTCTGGGTTCTCATCCTCAGGTCACGAGACCCCAGTCCTTCCAAGGGCTCTCTTTCTTTACCTATTACATGGGCCCACATACTCTGGGTCATCTATAATTCTAGGTCTCATCTCACTTCCAAATTGAAAACTATAAAGCCACCTGAGGTCCCACAGCCCCAAATTGACTCTTTCTTCTTCCCCTTAGCTAACAGCAGTGCATCCACATGTAAGAAATCTGGCATCACCTAGTCTTCAATCCAGACTGTTATTAACTGTCTCCCACCCATTCCTCCCAGTCCTCCCATCCATAGTGCCACTAGGACATACTTTTAGGAACACAGTAGACTACATCACACTTCTGCTGAACATCGTGCCACATCCTATCTGCTTAGGGCACAAAGAATGAACACACAAGGGCAGACAAGCTCATGACACCCAGGCCCTAGCTTCCCCTTCCTTTTTACCTTTTGCCACTGTCCATAAGCACCCTGGGGTCCAGCTGTGGTGGCCTAGTCTTTTTTCAAACACACCCTGGGGAAAAGGCTTGCCTGTTTCTCATGAACTAACTGTAAGGCTCTAAGTCACCTCTTTGGTGCCACCTCCCCTCAACTTCCCATCTTTTGAGTCCTATTTCTAACACACTATCCACAATTGTTTCCGTCTTCTCCTGGCAACCTGTGAGGGCTGCAGCAGTGACGGTCAGTGGACAGTTCCCTTTGGAAGAAGAAAGGGTCTATACTCACATCTTGGGGCACCTGGATGAAGGCAAAGGCATACTCTGTGGCTTGAGCTGGCAGCACCCGAGTGCTGAAGGCAGGTGGCAGGGCACCCAAGCGGGTGGATGGCAAGACCTCTCTCTGCAGAAGAAGCACCAGGTCAACAGCATCAGATACTCAATGTCCCCTTGTTCTCACATGACAGCTCTGTGGCCAGGCCTTGGGAATGCTAACTGTGGGCCACCCCTGTTCACCCCATGACTTGCTTCCACTTTGCCATGTGCATGGGGAAAGCCTTGGGAGAACCTGCCTGGCTGCTGCCTGCAATAGCTGGGGAGCTGCGACTCACACCCTTTCACCTTGGGATTGCTGCTGGCATACCTGGTGGCTCCCTTGAAAACAATCACAGTGGTAACTGGGCTTTAACTGCTATTTGCAATTCTTTCCAATGCCTGTTGGTTCTCAGACTACTTTTTTAGAGCTGCTCGTTGGAAGATCACAACAGGACAAGGCTCCCTACAGTCTCTGGGTCTGCCTATGGCCCAGGTGTGTGGGATCACCCTAGACTGGGTAGGACCTCTTCTATCTATTGTGTACTCCCAGGAGGTAGTTGGGAGCAGGGCTAGCTCTGAGCTGTCACTAATAGATCCTCTGCTCTAGTACTTGTGGAGGGCATGGGAGGAAAGCAGAGAACCATAGCCACACCTGAGTGGCATCATGTTCCTAAACTACAATTTTCTGTGCTCCTTACGGTTGCACCTATGGGACTCTCGAAGGAACTGTCAACAGACTTCCAAGTGCAGCCTGAGAGATTTTTCTCCCAAGGGGTACCAGTCACTCTGTCACCTTGTGACCATCCCTTCCCTGCCAATCTGGATTTTAGGATGTACTGGGGATTAGCAGATGGAACAACACCTGGCTCAGCATGAACACTAGGAGCTGTGGGGGAGAAAGGGCCTTCATGTGCTGTAGAGGCCCCGCAGCCCTTCACAGGGCTGCTGAGCAGAAGAACAATGGTGCATGTGGCTGGGGACTCACATGGGCCTGATGTAGGACCTTTTAGTGCTTGTAGCCATTGGCCACAGACACCAGTTTTGCCTGGTTACTCAGTGGACCTGGCCTGTCATGCACACAGCAGAGATGCCCAAATGCTCATCACTGTGTCAGTAAGCTCAGAGGGACCTTCCAGATATCAAATGTTTTGACCTGGGGGCTACTGCATTTGGCAGCCTCCCACCCTGCCCTGGTTCCCAGCACTCACATTCCCATAGTCGATGTAGAAGACGTGTACTTTGGCAGGAGATTCGACTTTCTCTACTCGAGCACGGTACCTACAATGGCAGCACAGGGAGAGCTCAAGGGACAGCCCTGAGGGGTCTGGGAACCCAGCTATGGCAGGGCAAAGGGTGCAGCACCTTGCTGTCAAGGTTCATGGGTGTCCCAGAGGACAGTTCAGAGACCCCATACAGGCCCAGCCTCAGGCACTGTGGCCACCACCTAATGGAATCAGAGCGTAGCTGGGAGCAGAGGAGGGAGCAGGGAGCATGTGGAGCAGATTAATATGTCCTTGGGGCATAAAGCAACAAGACTAATGACTAGATTGATGTCTGCTGTTTAAACCCAGCACACTAAACTGCAGCTGTAATTAGCCGGCAGATCTGTCTGGGAGGCCGCAGCAGGGAACACATCCAAGTCACTTCGTCACCCTGGGAAGGCCACAGGCCCTACCCTTGGTACATCACATGTAAGTGACCTTCTTCCAGCTTGTGCTGCTTCTCATGTCCCAGACAGCTGGGGTGGAGGGTCAAGTGGCTGGTCTGGGCTTACTGTGGACCAGGCTCTCCCTCAGCCCCTGTGACATCATTCTTCCCAGAGAGGGTTGGGAGGGTGCTAGAGAAGCCTGGCCAGCCAGCCAGAACTCCCACCCTGGGATTCCCCAGGAGAGAGGGAAGGATGTCACGTCTGTTCTCCAAGGGCTGTTGGACTGCAGGAGGCTCACAAATCAAAGTGCAGGGCCCCAGATGGCTGTGGCCATGAAGGGGGACACCCAGGAGAGCTGGTGGTCACCACCGACACCAACCCAGGGCAAAGCTGACAGCTGAGACTTCCTGCCCTGCTAGTCCCCACTGCTTACCATTCTCCATCCACAAATTTGGCAATGCAGAACTCTCCCCGGCGGGGGACGTAGGAGCCCTCGACAGGGGGGTGGCTGGCAATGTCATTACGCATGTTCTCCATCAGCTTCTCCAGCTGGGTGCCTGCCGGAGAGGTAGGGGGCAGTGAGACATGGGTGCCCTGCCCTTTGGGCCTCCTCTGGGCCAGCCTGGGCAGTGAGAAGGATGTGAGATTCTGGGGGGCACTGTGCGGGGAAACCTTTTTGGTCCCATTCAAGAGGCTTATGAGATTTCATGCTGTCTTTAGAAGTGGAACTGGTGACTTGCTGACACATCAGGCTTTAAAGGCACATACAGCCTTCCAATCTCAGCTCTCCAGGCTACTGACCAGGCCACAGGAGTCCTCGGGAATGTGCCTGGGCTTTGAGTAAGGAGGTGAAGCCAAGGAACATGGAACAAGGCTGAGACCAACCTCCTTCATAGAGAAAAATTACCAGCCCATACCCAGTTCCTACAAGGGCCAGCTAACTCCTGGCCTGGGAGGCCAAAGTTCTCCTAGGGTGCACAAGGGAGGATGAAGGATGGGCCCCTACAATCTTGGGCAAGGGAAGGGCCTCAGAATTGGATCCATAAACGATGGGGGAGGAATTCTGGGAGCAGGGCCTATGGCCTCAAGTTGATTTGCACTCACAAATCAAAGTGCAGGGCCCCAGATGGCCCCGTGTCACCTTGCATGACACATGCTGAGCAGAACTTCCAGCACTGGAAGAGCTAGGCTGGGCTCTGCTTTCTCGACCCTAACCCAGTGCTTCACCTTAGCTGGGGTGGGAGTCCCCTTCCCTGCCTTGTCTTTCCCTACTCACTCTGACCTTGGGTCAACTGTCCTGTTTGTCTGCTAGTTTTTGTGTTTTTTGGCAACTCCTGAGGCCTTCTCAGTTTCCCTTCTGCTATGCCCTCCCCCTCTTACTTCCACCCTACTTTGTAGCTCAGCCTCACACGTTTTTGTCTCTTTTCCTCTCAGAGGTGAGGGTGACTGTGGCTGTGGGGTTTATCTTCAGGGCCCAAGGCTATGCTGTAACAGGTGTACGACACAAGTTTATTGTAGTTATACTTCCACAGTCAGCCGTATAAGTTCACTGCCATTACACTGTGAGCTCTTTTAGAGCACAGACCATCGGTCACTTGTTTCTGTTTATTCGTACAAGGCCTAGCAGAATCCCCAATGCGTGCAGGGTACTTAATAATTCAACTGTATGGAAAATAAACTCAGCATATGCATGCAAGGATGTGTGTCTACTATCAGGCTGCTGCATGGGCCACTGGCACAGCAGTTACACAACCTGGTTTCAGGACAGGGACTGTCCTTTTCCCCACCATTGGCAATGCTTTGACGACTCTCCTTAGCAAGTGCTCCTTGCTCACAGACAGTAAAATTCCAGGGACTAAGAAGAAGCCTCGATTACAGACAGGTTTCTCTATTACTTAGTTGACTTTTATTTTTCTGCTCCAAGGCAACAAAGTAAGCAGCAAACAGGCAAAGTCCTCTGGGAGGTCCTTACGCAGAGCCTGGTTGGTCATTTGCAGCAAATGGCAGTGCTTTTGTCAGACCCTTCCTGAAGGCAGGCTTTAATTGAGGGAAGGGGCACTGGCAAGATGATGTCCCCTAAGGGGAGATAAAAGGTTTCTGAAGACAGAGGCTGTGGATTCCAATGTTTATTTTTATGGATTTCATGGAGCCACCTGAGGGCAGGGGCCTCTCTGGAGCCTACCACAACTCCCCACGAGGCTTGCCAAGAAGTGCCCTATTCCCTTCTCTTCCAATATTCTAAGAACATACTGTTTTCTCTAGTTCTCTTTCTTTCCTTATTTTCTGCCTTAGGCATCACTCACTTCAGTGTCCTGGCTTCCTAGAGCTGCCAGAGGTACCCACGTGGGGCACAGGGCTGACACATGAACCCTTATACCCTTAGGTTTATGCAAATCCTGAACAGGGCCCAGTGCCCAGAGGAGCCTGCCTGGGAATCATTGCACCCTTTTTTCTTTCATTTTTTAAAATTTTAGATTAATATGAGGGTACAAACAATTAGGTTACAATGTTTGTTTGTTAGATAACATCCTTGCTGTAGTTATGTTCCATCCCCAGAAGGTGTATTGCACCCATTTCACCCAAGCTCTCAGAGGGCCTTTCTAGCTGGCTCCTCTGCTCAACTTCAACCACTACTGCAGGATCCTCCCTGTCACACAACCCAGACCTGGAGTCCCCCCTCCCAACCCCCCCACCTCTTCATTTCCAAGCCAATTGCTTGTCTAGCTCTCCCCAAGATGCCACTGGTGCATGACCTCAGGAGAACCTAATTTTGACGGCTCATCAGTCCCCTCCCTGCATTTTTCTTTCCCAAGCATAGCCAGCTTAAGGCCAGGAATGGTCAAGTTTTTCCTGGTGAGATGACTCTGCCACACAAACAGCAGGCTAGGAAATATCATTAGAAGGGAAGTGGCTGAGACAAGGCTGTTGGCAGTCTGGAGTGGGCCTGAGGTGGGGCTGTGGAGGTCAGATGGAGATGCATCCTGGCATCTGTGGAGCTGTCCTGAGTGCTGGTGATACCTTCAGCCTCCTCTGCTGGGATTGGGCCCCTTGGACCAGAGGTGGCTTTAGAGCTTTTTCCTGTGGTTTCAACTAAATCATTTCCCTGCACAGGGTGGAAAGAGCATGCGGGTAGAGGCTGGAAGTTGGGCCAGCTGCTGCCAGAAAGCCCTCCTGTCCTTTGGTCTCCAGAAGCCTCTGCCTACGGGACCCTGGCCATAGTGCACAGCACTCGAGGAGAGGGTCCTTCAGAAAGACTGCCCAGGGATGACTTCCCTCAGAGCACTGCCTGTTTCCATGGAAACCAACTACCACTCGGGGCTATGTTAACCTCTAAAGAAGGAGAAACCCCAGCAGGTACAAGTCCAGCTCCCTCCTTCCCAAGGAAGTGGAAGGAGAGGGGCTGAGCCAGGCCCAGCTAGTGCTTCCTGACAGACTCTGGGGGCTACAGCTGCTTATGCCCAGCCCAGCTGAGGATGCATGGGGGAAAACTGTTATGTAAGAGTCTCAGCACCACCCAGACAAAATCTGTTGCCTCATGGATCCTCCAGGACCTGCTCAGCCTTACCCATGACTGACTGAGTCCATTGCACATGTGGGCTCATGACATGACTCTTGGGCCCAGGGAACAGTGTGACAGGCCTGGGAGTGGGCAGCACTAGCATACACTCTTCAGGGCAGGCTACTGGACCACTAGGCTGTGCTCCTTCTTTCTCCCCCCACCCCCTGCCGAGCAAAGCTCCCCACTCAGGTGAGGGGGACTGGACCAAGCCAGGGACACTGAGCTAGCAGCCCCTAGCACTCACCGGTCTCCACATCCTGCACATAGAAGTGCAGGTCATCAGTGATCTCGGTCACGAACACTGGCTTGTAGCTGGCTGACCGCTCCTTCTCCTCCAGCACAGGCGTTACCTCCTCTACTGGCTGCTCCTCATAATGGGCCCAGACCTGCACGTCCAGTCAGCAGAGGAGAGGCAAGACCAGGAAGTAAAGTCAAAAAGGACACTGGGAAAGAGGCTTTGGGCAAATGGGGTCGCCCCAGATGAGTGTGTGAGTGTGTGGGTCACTGCCAGGCACCTGAATCACACTGGGCTGAGCTCGAGGCCCCGGTGCCTCTGAGGGGGGAGGCAGGCTCTCTAAAGTTTTTCTCATCCAGAGACTTAAATTCCAGCAGGCATCAGAAATAACTACGAAGCTTATTAAAAATACATGTCCCCAGGTCCCACCTTAGGCCTACCAAATTATAATCCAAGGGTCCCAGAGAGTGAAACAAGCAAAACCAGACTCTGAGTTGGTGCTTATGCATACATGAGTGAAGACCCAGTTCTAACCAATTGCTATCTATGGCTTGGGGGTCTCCACTCTGCTACGTCTCTTCCCCCATGGCACTCTGCAGGGCTTACTCTGAACTCTCTAGGCCCGCTCCCCTACTCAGCCACCAGCACTCCTCAGGCAGTCCAAGTGATGGCCCTGGGCTGTGGTGGGCTGGGCACTGTGCAAGATGTGTCTCTGCAGCATCTTTTCTTTTTTCCATCCTCCTCACCTCCAGCAGGTTGCTCTGACCTCAGCACAAAAGCTGGGCCATCCTCTCCCTACCTCCCTTCCTCAAGCCCTGCACTGTCAGGGCTACAGTGGCTCAGAAGTTGATTTGACGTGACAATGAGTCAAGTCCAATTCTGCAGCCAGGAGATTATCCAAGTAGTGATGCCTGTCAGAGCAGGAGAGGGAGATAGCTTTCTGGCTGAGCAGCAGGAAGGGGTTGAGGGAGCAGTGGAGTACAGAATTAGACCACACATGGGGTCCCACAGACACATGCCCCTGGCAATAGGGATGATAAAAGTATTTGCCCCAAACCTATCTGCTTACTAGATAGCCAGGTCTTATTCTAAACATTCTTCAAATATTAATTCATTTCTCCCAATAGCCCTTTGAATAGGTATTGACATTACCCTTGTTTTACAAAGGGGAAACTGAGGTACACAGGTTTGCAGCTAGAAGTAGTGAAACCAGAATCCAAACCCTGGCAACCTACTCTAGAGCTCTTGTGGTACACTTTGGCATTGGCTGGGCGTCTTGGAAATAAAGGCAGGACTGAGCAGCAGGAAGAGCTGTGGAGAGCAGACGTTGCCTTGTGTCCTTACTGCCTCTGAATTTGCTGTTTTGACTCTGGTCAAGCTAACTACCTTCTCTGGGTTTCTTCTTCCCTTGAAATTAGGTAGTTTATTTGCTCACCCAACCACTCAGATGAGACCTTTTGGCTGATATGTAGATTCTGGGGCCTCAGGAAGCAGCTGAGGGGCAGGAATGCTGGAATGCTGGAATTCTGGAACCACCTGACTCACACATCAGCACCCATAATTCTGCATTTAACACAATGCAAGTGTGTTCTTACACTAGAAGGTATGGCTGCTGGGGAGTGGCTAAGACATCTCCTAGGCCCAAGCTTTCTGCCATCCTGAGCAGAGCTGTACCTTCTTAGGCTGTGCTTGTCGGCACCTGGTCAGACGCTGGTCAGGGCTTCTACCCAAACAGCTCCTGAACTCCTCTCAGCTTCTAGGCTCCAGACACCCCAGTATCTGTGACCCACAGCTCTGCCCCTAGTCAGAAGAGAGACTCTCAGCCTAATCCCCCTAGGGCCCAGCTGCCAATATGGGAAAAGTGGGGTCTGTAGCTCGCAGACTTCCCTGTAAAAAGGACTTGGGAGAGAGCCACAAATGTTCCACTTCCAAGGCTTACGTCCTGATGAGGCTGAGACTTTGCCCCAGGCCCAGCTGGCAGCCAGTCATTCTTATCAATATCTGGTACCTAGGCTACAGCTCTGAGGCCCAATGGGACACACTGCCTCTGGGAGGTAAGATTGTCAACCCTGGCTTATGTGAGCTGGAGCTGAGCCCTTCCTACCTGCTGCCCCCTTCTCCCCATAGCACCCATCTCTGCAGTACTGCCTCTCTCAGCACTCTGTGCTCTCTAGACCAAGAAGTTGGCCCTTCCCTCAACCCCTCCTGCTCTTCTTCTAGCTCCTTCCCTTCCTAGCACTCAGATGGTTAAAGGGACAGGGTGCCCTGCCCTGGTTCCAGATTGAGCTCTGAGCCTGGGAGCAGTTCAGGGCTCCTGTCCTAACCCTGCCCTGCTCCCCTTCGCTGTGGGGAAGGCGGCTCCTCAGCTGTGTTGACAAATTGGGAACAGACTGACAGGCTGAGAGCAGAAACCACTAATGACTCCTCAAGTGAAAATGCCTTAGGCGATATCATCAGGTTTCCTCTTTGGGGAAGAGTGAAGCTTCCTTCCCTGGCAGGCTCAGGTGGACAGCAAGCATGAGGTCATAGAGGATGCAAACAAAAGCCTCAGGGATGACCCTTTGCCCCCAGCAATGGGCTCTATGGCAAGGTCCCACAGCTCAAGTGGGGGTAGAAGGGGGAAGTCCATACTGCCACCTGACTTGAGAAGACAACATATCTCCACACAAAGTGTGGCTGGCTCCTGAGGTTGCCAAGAAGCACCCAAGGGGTATGAGACAATGTTGAACTTGGCCCTTTGGACAGTGGAACCATGAAGGCCCCTCTTCTCCTTTGGGATGGAGGTGACTAGCTGCCCTCTGGAACTTGGCCTGCGCCAGGGACATGCTGCTAAATGCAGCCCGGACAGGTGACTTCTTGGTGGGAAAGTCACTCAGCTGGGCATGGCTTGGCTCCCCATGTCCCACTCTTAAAACAGGGTGCATTTTGCTCATGTTGACTTACATTGCCCTTTGGCAGAGCTGGTGCAGGGAGGAGACACATATGTTGAAAAGATACCTGCCACACAAATGCCACCTTCCCACAGCCATTCTAGCCCTACTATAGCTCAGATCGCTGACAAGGAGCTTCCTTCTGGGAAGCCCCATGGACGGTGTTCTGTTGGTTTTTTTTTTTTTTCAGAGACAGAGTCTCATTTTGTCGCCCTTGGTAGAGTGCTGTGGCATCACAGCTCACAGCAACCTCCACCTCTTGAGCTTAGGCGATTCTCTTGCCTCAGCCTCCCGAGTAGCTGGGACTACAGGCACCTGCCACAATGCCCGGCGATTTTTTTGTTGCAATTTGGCTGGGGCTGGGTTCAAACCTGCCACCCTCGGTTATGGGGCCAGCGCCCTACTCACTGAGCCACAGGCACCGCCCGTGGAAGGTGTTCTTTTTCCTGTACCTTTGGGGGAAGTGAGGAAAGAACTCTGACCAAAGGAACAGTGACTGTGCACACAGATAAGTAAAGTTAGTGCTGATGGCCCTACCCCTAGACTCTTGGCCTGTGGACGAGTTGGGAAGAGGACAGGGATCCTACACCTGTGAATTCTCTGGGCCTTTGGCAGAGCAAACTTGAGTCTGACTGAAGTAGCAGGGTCCAGCCCATGGAGATCTGCTCCAGTTCTTGGACCACTCTGAGCTGCATCACTGGGGAAGAGTCTGTCCTAACTCTATGACTGCTGGCAGGGTTGTGGTCAGGTTGGGGAATAGTGTCTTTTCTGTTGCAAGACTGGGGCCAGGACAGAGTTCTGCCCTGAGGCAGGGCACTGCTAGCACCCCTCCATGACCTTGGCTATAGACCAAGATCAAGAATGGATGAGGCAAGTACCTCCCTCCTCTGTTTGCTACAGGCTTCTTCCATATACGTTCCTGCCTTGCTCAGGTCCCTTTCTTGCTCTGGGGCTCCTTGTGGTCCCCTGTTACTGCAGCTGCTAAAATGGAAGAAGCCTATTATGCTAGCCACGAGCAAGCCCTGTTCTAGAGTAGAGGCTGTCTCTCCTTTGGTCCTCTCCTTGCCCTGGCCTTTTCTTTTCTCTGTACTTCCTCATCAGGGAGCCCCAGGTCCCCTTCTGGCAGGACAAGCGGAATGTGGACCAAGGATCCACTGGCTGGAATCTTTCCTTTCTAAATCCTGTTTAATATCATCGCTCACAAGGCTCCAGGGGTGGGGCAGGCACAGGGCTAGGATACCAGGCTTTATGCCTGTAGCAAGGAAGCCAACTTCAATAAAAGCCAATCAATGGTCAGTCCAGCTCTGTCCAGGTCCCTGCTGGGCCAAATGAAGGGGTGGGGTTAGGAGGGAGGGGATAGGTGTTTGCCTTTTGCAGCTCCTTTCTTGGTTTTTGGGTCTGCCCAGGAGTTGGGGGGTACCCTCCTATATAGGAAGGGGAGGGCCCTACCAGCCTTCACTGAGAGGGAGTCCACAGAGTACAGGGAGGAATTAAATCCAGTAGGGAGACAGCTACGTCCTTGTAGGTGGGAAACCAGCATTGTCAGGTTCTCCCAGAAAGACACATTCACAAATGCATGCACACATAATCACATTCTCTAAAGACTTCTGCACACTTCTGGTCTCACAGAATCTCTCAGCATTTCCTTTCCTTGGTTTAGCTAGCGGGTAGAAACATTTATGCATCCCAATACTAACATCGTCTGTCAACCCCGGTGTCTTGACAGGTAGGGCAGCCCTCACTGGGATCACAAGCAAGTACACTCCAGATACTCAGGTTACTGTCCCAAGCTGGCCACCAAATGCTCTCATCTGGGTCTAGCCAACTCTGAAGACTGTTACAAAGTCTGCCACTGGGAAACAGCCCCACCAGGACTAGGAAAGCTAGCTTAGGCTCCTCAGGTTCCTTGGAGAGAATAGGGATTTGCAGAAGAGGGACCCAGGAGGCAGCAGGCCCAGCACTGAGGGTTGTGTACTGCATTTTAATTGAACTGGAATAAAAACATGCAGCCCATGCAAGTAATTAATCACTGGTAATTACTCCTTAGCGTCATTAAGTGGCACCAACAAAATGGTGACTTGGGCTCTTCCAGCAAACCTAGTAAATAATGATGCCCAGTTCAGCACAGCACCTGGCAAGGAACCTGCCTCTTGATCTCGGGCCAGATTCCCCTCCCTGCCATACCCTGGGTCCCTCTGGGGTTTCTACTCTGGGGGCAGGGATCTCTTGGCTCTAAGGGGCAGCCATGAGGCTTACTTGTGAGGAGCCAGGAAGCAGGGCCAGGGGAAAAGATGCTTTCAGAATTTGGGCCTTATGCTCTGTGCTTGCTACTCTGACCCCTAGCTGCTAACTCTTCTGTGAAGATTCAGCCCTTTGAACAGAAGGGCCCCAGTACTGCCTCTTTTCTGTCTCCCTGCTGTAGGCAGAGGACACGGGGGTGGCAGTCTTAAGTTCAGCTGTCAAAGCAGGAAATCCAGGAGGAAGCTGTGTGACTCCTTTCCTGTAGGAGCCAAGGCTGCCTGCTTTCCCCATTGTTCTGGGAAGACAGGGTTTAATGTCAGCAGGAGGTAGAAACCTCCTCTGAAGCTTCATGGAGGCTGCTTCCTCAAGGGCCATAGATAGTCACTTTCTACTTGTCTTAGCTTTTTGGTTCCCCTCTCCCTGGAGTCCTTCTACCTCCATTATCCTGCTACCACCAAAGGGTTGGTTGTCTGCCCTAATCCAGAGGATGGGAATAGAGGCCCTGAGTGAAGAGGTTGCTGCTCTGCACTGAAGGAGCTTTTGGGGCCCCAAAGCCCCCCACTCTTTTTGGCAGGTGTCTGGGCTTTGGCTCTGGGAAGTGAGTTTTGAGCCAGATGGCTGCTCCATAGGGAAGAAAACATTTATTCCTGGAACAAATTTATTGCTCAGCACGGCTGTTTCAAGAAATCCTCCTCAAGCCCAGAGAAGCCCTGACAAATTGGTGGCCAACTGATTTATCCCCATTATCAGGGCTGGGCTGTAAGTCAACAGTGACAGGCCGAGTGCAAGGGGTGCTGAGCCTGGCTACCATCACCAAACCACTGGGTTCCTTAATTGCAAATTGGTTTCCAAAAGCTGCTTTCTGACCCACCCTCCTTGTCTCTTCAATGCAGTGTCTGCAGAGACCAGTGGGCCATCCATCTGCTGCCCTAACAGCTATGCACGTCTCCTGGGGCCATCTGCCCACCTGGGCAAAGCAAAGGAAATGCCTCTGAGCTGATGCAGAGGGGTCAGGGCTGGGAAAGAGGGACATCCCAGGCACTTCTCCCATGGCTCTAGGGTCACCTTCTAGACATCTTTCTGCCCTAGGTACAGCTGAGTGGGCCTGGGGATCTCTCGTGATCTTCCAGGTTGGCAACCCAAGTCCAACACAAGTCTGCGACAGGCTCTGGCCAAGGAGATGCAAACTGGCAGCCTCTTCCTTAGTGTGTATGGCTCCTTGGTGTGGATCTCAGATCAACACCTTCACAGGCCATTCACGGAGGGGATAACAGAACCATTTCCACCTGTTCTCTGGAGGCAGTGAGTGACTGTGGGGGTGGGGGGAAAGGGAAAGAGAGGAAGAACATGCCTGGGCTGTGACACTCTACCTTCTCTTTCTTCTGCTTGGCGGCCTCCTCGGCAGACAGTAGGGACTTGTAGTAGGAGCTGCGCTCGGCGGTGAAATGGACCTTAGAGAGCGCATGCTCGACCAACAGGACAGACAGGTTGGCACCATCGATATGTAGCCAGCCGATGAAATTGCCAGCCTTGTCCATGCTCTCCACCTCTACCTCCACCTGGGACAGAGAGACATGTTGTCAGTCTACAGGAGCCAGGCCTGGGTGTGCAGGAGCTGAGTCTACAGAGAGGAAAGTGGTGCTGTGGCCTTGAGCTTGTAGGCCTTGGGTAGCTGCAGCCATACCTGCTCCATATGGCAGCTAGTGAGGAAAGCAGAAGAGCAGGAGCCTGTTGGGGTCCCTCTCAGAAAGCTTCACATTGGGCGGCACCTGTGGCTCAGTGAGTAGGGTGCTGGCCCCATATACTGAGGAGGGCGGGTTCGAACCCAGCCCAGGCCAAACTGCAACAAAAAATAGCTGGGTGTTGTGGTGGGCGCCTGTGGTCCCAGCTACTCAGGAGTCTGAGGCAAGAGAATCGCCTAAGCCCAAGAGCTGGAAGTTGCTGTGAGCTGTGACGCCATAGCACTCTATCAGGGCGACAAAGTGAAACTCTGCTTCAAAAAAAAAAAAAAAAGATTCACACTTCACAGTTCTGTAAAATGGGTCTGAGTGTATAGCCATTCACACTCATATCCAGAATCACCTTTGACAGACATGTCACTGATGAAGCAAGCTCCACACTCCCTTCCTCCCAGTGACAGCTTCTGGGGCGAGCATGGCTCTCCTTAGCCTGTGTGTATGTGTATGTGCACATAGTTGGGGATTAGGAGCTCCAGCACCCACCCCCAGCTCTGCACTAGGAAGACAGGCCCTTAGGGAGCAAGGCAATCCCTGGGGAGAGGGAGACCGCTTTCCCCAGCAGAAATGAGTGGATTCATGTTTAATGAAGATAATTAAAGTGGCTGCATGAAAGCCAGGAGAGGACAGGTGAGACAGAAAGACGTGGCAGGAAGTGCATTAACACACAGGGCAGTTAGGGTCAACCCCAGCAGAAGGAGCAACCAAAGGGTATGGTCATTGCCATAAGCCTATCCCTGGGGCCATAGGCTGTGGTTGAACCCCTAAACTTTCAGGAATCCCCACAAGGCTCAAGGGATTTCATTGCAGTATACCACACCCTAGACCTGGCAATGACTGTGCCTTAAAAAAGGCAGCCTCAGGGTCATGGTCCTCACGGTGGTTCATCTCCCACCCCATGAAGGCAACAGCCCAGGGTAAATTCCTTCTTTGATACTCTCCTGACCACCTTCCTCTTCTACTTAAGGGGCCTATAAAAGTCTTTGCTGCCAAATGTAAAAACTTGTATTAATTTAAATAGCTTCAAGCTCGATTAAGCAATAAAATGAATGTCTAAATACTGGGAATTCTTGAAGTCTGGGCTGGAACTAGTGGTAGAGGGTTAGAAGGGACGAAGGTGGGGAGCAAGAGATATTGAGTGACATGGCTCCCCAGAAGGACACAGAGGAGGCCTGCATATGCAGAGAGACAGTAGCAAGGAGGAAAAGAAGGGGTCAGGCCAGGGAGGCAGGACTCTCACTGCCTCCCATTCTTGAACATCTTCCAACTTAACGCCCATAATTAATTCATTCAGAGGAATGCAAGTTCAACAATGCCTGAAGTTGGAGTGTGGAACAGAAGGGGATATGTTAAGTCTATTAGGGTTAGAGAGACCAAGTCTATTGTGTTGATCTTGGAGGTGGCATGGACAAAGTAAGTGCAGCTAGTGAAGGGCAGAGCTGAGAGCAGAATCCAGGTTTCCCACTGCCTCCTGGCAGAAGAGATTGTCCCCTCACACCCTACCCCCTGTCCACAGCCTTCTCTTTCAGTCAGCTATACCTCTGCCCCCACTTACTCTCTTCTCACTGGGGTAATACCTGCTCTCTCCACTATCCAGGACTATGGGACCTTTCAGCTCATGAGCAGAGCCCGGTGGAAGTACTGGGACACAGGGTGCTTCCAGGCTCTCTGCTGGGCTGGGCCAACCTAGTGCCTGTACCACACTGCTGAGGGGCAGAAGCAGGAAGAACCTGTTAAAACAGCCTTCTCCTTTTCCTTCCTCTAATTCTGGCCATTAACTCAATTAACTGAAAGACCTACGTTTGTACTCAGATTTCAGCACCTGTGATCTACCTTGCAAATGCCTAGAGTGCTGGAGCAAAGGGGAAGCTTGGCCAGTGGAAGATTGGGCACCCGGTACTGGGGTGGGATAGGGATGGGGAAAAGGCGGTCAGACCTGGGGATGAGGTGGATGAGAACTGCGATGGGTAAAAGGACACACAGGAAGATCATCTCTTGTTTGTTTTAATTTGCCAAACTATCAAAGATGCTAAAGTTAAGAAGCAGCAGGTTCCAGAAGAATTCTAGGGAAGCAGGAGAAAACAGAGAGGCTGTCTGCCTGTGTTGAGGGGCTCATGAGACATATGCCTAACTAAAAGCAAATGAAGCTGGGACAGTTTCCAGCCAACACTGAACCCAGACCCAAGGCAGTTTTCCCATTCCCTAACCTCTTGTCTCCCACAGACTTAGTAGCCACGTGTCCTTTCCCTAAAACCAAAGATGGCTTCCTTGCTTGGACACAAGGCCTCTCTCCAGGCCTGGTAGCCTCCCAGCTTGTGGTGGGTGAGTGTGGCTGCTGGGATAGATACAAGAACTTCAGAGACAGGCTGCAGAGGCAGCCAGGCTGGCATAGCTGTGCTCAACCTATAAGGTGCCCATGCTTAAACCTCACTCTCACGGCAAACCCCAAATTCACGCATGGCTCTCTTCTGAAGCTAGAATCAGATGCTTGCCTCTCCTCTCTCTAGGGCTCACATTAGAGAGACAAGCAGGCATAGATGGGGCCAACACTGCCAGAGAGCCATCAGACTCTCCTGGGCAGGTGAGACTGACTTCACACTTAACCAGTCTCTCACAGCAATCAATACGCTAACTTGAGCTTGACAAGTCTCTAGGCCCAGCCAGCCACAGAGAGAAATTTCCAGCCTTGGGCACTGTGCTGCCATTGAATCTGTCTCCATTTCAGTTATAGAGAAAGATAAAGCTGTCACTCATGGGACTCTGATCCCCTTTTATTACAGTGCCACAGTCACAGTAATTTCTCAATCAAACAAAGGCAATCTGAGGAAGGTGGGTTGGACTCCTGTTCCTGCTGGGTTCTCTCTAACCAAACCCTGTGTTGTGTCTGCTCTTTTGGACATGCCACAACTTGGATGGCTGCATGGATTTACTAGGACTTTTCTCTAGCCCTGGGAGAATCATGGGAGTTACAAGCAGTGGGTTAAGCAAGGAGCTCCAAGGTGGTTGGTATGTATGCTCATCCTTCATCATGTTCTCCTTTATACTGACTGCCAGTAACTTGTGGGTTAATTATAACATTATGTGGTTCCATGTCTGTACAAATGTTATTTCTTTTCAACTCTAAGACTCAAATTTCTCTTCCATTTTCTCTCAGTGAAAACTTATGATGCTTTTGGTATATCTTATAGATTTTTGTTATGTTTATTTCCATTTTCATTTATTTTAAGACAATTTAATTATTTTTAATTTTTTTATTTTTTTGAGACAGAGTCTCAAGCCGTCACCCTGGATATAGTGTGATGGTGTCACAGCTCACAGCAGCCTCAAACTCTCAGGCTTAAGCAATTCTCTTGCCTTAGCCGCCCAAGTAGCTGGGACTATAGGCGCCTGCCACAACACCCGGCTATTTTTTGTTGCAGTTGCCATTGTTGTTTGGCAGGCTGGGGCTGGATTCGAACCTGCCGGCTCTGGTGTGTATGGCTGGGGCCCTAGCCGCTTGAGCTATAGGCACTGAGCCTAAGACATTCTAAAATTTCTTTATTAACCAATTGATCATTCAGCAGCACACTGTTTAACTTCTGTGTTTGTGTAGGAACTGGGGGTCACAATGTTAAGTAAAATAAGCCAAGCACAGAAAGACAAATATTGTATGTTCTCACTCATATGCAGGAGTTTAAAAAAGTGGATCTCATGAAGACAGGGAATAGTGGTTGCCAGAGGGTAGGGAGGGAATGAGGGAGGAGAAATGAAGAGAGATTGATCAATGGGTATAAATATTAATGGATACAAACTTACTGAGATAGAAGACATAAGACTTGGTGTTCCACAGATCAGTAGAGTGATTATAGTTAACATTAACTGATTATAAATTTTAAAATAGCAAGAAAAATAATCTAAATATTCCTAGTATAAAAAAAATAGGGATCAGTGCTCATGCTCAGTCGTTACGGCGCCAGCCACATACACTGAGGTTGGCGAGTTCGAGCCTGGCCTGCGCCTGCCAAACAATAGTGACAACTACAAAAAAAAAAAAAAAAAAAAAAAATAGCCAGGCGTTGTGGTGGGTGCCTATAGTCCCAGCTACTTAGGAGGCTGAGGCAAGAGAATTGCTTAAGCCCAAGAGTTAGAGGTTGCTGTGAGCTCTGATGCCACAGCACTCTACCAAGGGCAATGTAGTGAGACTCTTTGTCTCTTAAAAAAAAAAAAAAGGAGTCTGGGGAGACAAGACTCCAGGCATCTCTGGCTGGTGGAATCTGCCTATAATCATCCCTTTGAGGATACAGGGACCCAGCAAGAGACTTCTGGACCCCAGGAGGAGGACAAAAACAGTGGAAAACTGGCAAGTGGCTGCGTGTGTTCAATCAGACCTCCAGAAGAGCTGTGTAGCGACCCCAACCGGTGACCTGCACCCACTGGGCCTCCACATTCCCTGACTAGGAACTGCGGGAGCCACACAACCCTGCGTCCTCCTTCCTGTGTCCTCCCAGCCTCCACATTAGCCCATTCATCTGGCCAGGGACTCTGATAGCTGCGTGCACTCTGGAGCCCTCCCTGCCTCTACACAGAGCCCTTCTCCTGGACAGAG
>CAUYPK010028678.1:0-15000 GCA_963574355.1 Loris lydekkerianus | reverse complement strand
TGAACCCACCACCTCCAGTATATGGGGCCAGTGCCCTACTCCTTTGAGCCACAGCCACCCCCCAGGGTACCTATTTTCTATATCTCTCCTTCTAATACATCTGTGGAAGCAGTTGCTCACTCTGACATGAATTAAAATGGAAATGTCTCTAAAAATATTAGAATCAAATTTAACACACAAATACTATGATACCATTAGCCAGAAAGAGGACCTCTTGGGATTCAGCAAACTTCTGTGAGCCAGAGGAAGAGTCCTAGGTCCTAGTAGGGTGCTCAATAAATATATGTTGAATGAAGATACAAACCTAGGTTTTATGGAAGGCTGAAACTGTCACACAAATGTTGGCCAGTACAGTGAGCATAAAGTAACAGTTAGGGATTTGGTTTCAAATTGTAAAAGGGCCAAATGGAAAGAAACAGCCTCCAAAGTAGAGATTTATATTTTAATTTAAGCAAATTAAACACTGTATTTTTTTTTCTCTATTGGATTATAAGCGTATCCTTTCCTCTCTGTTGGACCACAAACAAATTTCAAGTTTCTTGTGAACTGACCAAAGCTGTATTTCAGGCTTAGTGAAACCAATGAGCACCTTGGCCTCTCAGCCCCTCAGGATATGGTCCTTCTAAGGCAGTGGGTTCTCAACCTTCCTAATGCTGTGATATATTTTCACTGTTACAAAGGGGTTGCGACCCACAGGTTGAGAACCTCTGTTCTAAGGGCTTAGCAGCAAGCAATTGCCTTTAAAAAGGAAAACCTCATATCTAGTTAGTTTTAGTTCTGTTAATTGAGGAGTTAGCCTTTGATCCTTTATTTAACTTGAATTTGGGAGAGGTAGGTGGTCCAGGAAGCTAACAGCTGGAAAGGGGAAACTCATAACTCTCTATTCACAAATATTGCTGGAGAAAATAAGGCTGATATGAGTCTTAAAGATTCTTCAACTTTCTGGTCCCTGTGTTTCCCTCTTACCAAATTTGTAGGTTGCAAGTCAGTTTAACAAATAATTATTAAGCAACAAGTGGATGTCAAGCTCTTTGCTAGATGCTATTCTTTCCATTGATCCATCCATGTATCTATCTGTTCATCCAACAAACATTAACCAACTACCCACAGTATCAATGCAATATATTAGGTGTTAGACAAACCAAACATGACTGCTACCCTTTATATGGATTACAGTTAAATGGGGGAAGGGTGTTCTTCTGAAATCAGGAAAAATTGACTAAATACAAATAAAATAGTAGTATTATATGTTGAAGGTTTACTGTGTGTCTTGCACTGAACCAAGTACCATATATATGTTATCTATTTTAATACTTAAAACAACCTAGCAGATGGTTCTTACCAACCTCATTTTGCAGATGTAAATGAGGCTCAGAAAGGAAAAGTAACTTTTTCAAGATCATAGAGCTACTAAGTTGCATTTCTGGATTTTTCAAGATCATAGAGCTACTAAGTTGCATTTCTGGAATTTAAACACCTGCCTGACTGATTCCAAAGCCTCTGATCTTTCCAGAACATTCCAGTGTCTCTAGAGAGACAGCTAAAAAAGCAATCAGAACTTCCCATCCTAGAGCCAGATTTTGTTTCCCTCATATTGACTTGTGCAGGAACTTCTGTTCATGGTTAGCACGACTATGATTTGAAGTGTTGGGCACGTATTTTCTTCCAAAGAAGCTTTTCCATCAACTTTAAAGAAAGTTTATTGTGGAATTATAATCTGCCTGTTGAATGACTTCTAATTGTGTGTTTTATCCTTTGGCATCATTGTAGACAGCAATCAAGAAAGCACAGAATATGGATATACAGTGTTTGAGTGGAATCATGAGCCTGCAACAATCCATAGAGTCAAAAGGGGAGAGAGGTCTACAGAACATGTGAGTTGAAGATTCCAGGTTCTGTCATCATTGAGACAAGAATCTTCCTCATTCACTTATGGATAGACTGTGCCTTTAGCCATGGTATAAGAAGAGACAAAGATAACACCTCTCCAAACAGGATTTTGTAAGCATAATACTGCTCAGCCAATCATGCTGGGCTCCAGAGCAAATCCCTATCCACGCGTATATCCAGGCCCTCCCACCTCAGCCTCTTGACTCTAGTGTTCCCCTAGCATGGAATATTCTTTGCCTGTTCACTTGTAATAAATATGACTCTTCCATTGAAATCTAATTAAAATCATGCCTTCTCCAAGATGACTTCCCTAATAACATTAGTCAGAATCAATCCATTTTTTCCTTTACACAAAAATGTGTAGTCCTTTGTTAGACCCAGCTTTTTAAAAAACATTCTTAATTAAATCATAGCCGTGTACGTTAATGCAATCATGGGGCACCATACACTAGTTTTATATATAATTTGATATATTTTCACCACACTGGTTAACATAGCCTTCCTGGTATTTTCTTAGTTATTGTGTTAAGACATTTATATTCTACATTTAGTAAGTTTCACATGTACCCTTATAAGATGCACCGTAGGTGTGGTCCCACCAATTACCCTCCCTCCCCCCAGCCTCCCCCCTCCCTTCCCTTTCCCCTTTTCCCATATTCTTAGGTTATAATTGGGTTATAGCTTTCATATGAAAGCTAGTTAATTTCATAGGAAATTAGTTTCATAGTGGGGCTGAGTACATTGGATACTTTTTCTTCCATTCTTGAGATACTTTGCTAAGAAGAATATGTTCCAGCTCTATCCATGTAAATATGAAAGAGGTAAAGTCTCCACCTTTCTTTAAGGCTGCATAATAGACCCAGATTTTCATCAAAATTTGATTCAACAGGTATTTTTTTTTCTCTGTGAGATTGTGAACCCGTAGGAAGTCAGAGACTTTATCCTTTTATCTCTGTATACACCCCAGCATCCAATACAGTATGTATTAAATGTCTTACTAAATATCAAATGCTTTTGAATTGTATATGGCTCATTAATGAAAAATTAAAACCTGTTCCTTAGACTACGATTCTTCAAAACCCCACCACCACCACCTGGGCCCTGTCACTAGAGACTTGGGGAGGCACAATAATAGTGGAAAAAACTTTGGCTTCAACATCAAATCACCCTGAGCTAAAATTCAGCATAGTAATTTCCTAAAGGTATAATCCTAGGCAAATCATGTTTGCTCTCTGAGCTCCAGTTTTCCTTGCGTACAATGGGGATAACAAACTTCATGAAGTTATTGAAGAGAATAATGAGATAGGCATATGTATGTGTATGTATGCATGCCACACAGTGGACACTCACAAACTTTAGTTTATTTTCCTCTTTTATGGTAGGCAAAGGCCCAATATAGGGAAAACAACATTAATCCATGCTACTGTAGAAGTCAAGGAAAAATTTCCTATCTGCCTTTTGAAGTTTTGCTGAAAAATGACCCAACTATAGGCAGAATAATAGGGAAAAAAGGCACATAGAAGTATTTAATATGTATAGTGTGGGGGAATCTTAGGTGAATAAGTACCCAATGGCCCAGTGAGGTCCAGATGTTTATGCACCCTTTTCCCCAGGGGAAGGGGAGATAAGGGTGAAGGAGTAAATGACTTTCAGAGGGAAATGAATGGAGCAGGGAGATAGACATTACCTTGTGAATGATTCTCCTTGGAAACTGAATAGGATTGGAGAACAAATAATGTGTTGAGACAAAGTTTGAAGTTCCTCTGGGGTCTAACTGTGGTGTTTAATTTTCAGTCTCTTCCTCTGTGATATGAGTTTTAATCTCCTCTGGCTAATAATATTTTAGCGAAAGGATCCCAGGCAATTGTGTTCCTGTTTGGATGTCTGGTTTCTAGGCAGATAAGGGAACTTGAGAAAAGAGCCTAATCCTGTGCTTTGAGGGAGCCGAACTATTGAGGAGAGTTGGGGAAGGTTAGAGAGACCTTGAGGCTGCTTCTTTAGTTCAGTATATCAGAGTGCCACATTTTGGGGTATAGTTGTCTGAGCCTCAACACTATCATAGGTTGTCAATCTACAAGTGACCACATGAATTGGCATTTACTGAGCTTCTACTGTTTGCCAATCTCTGTGCTAAATTGTATAGTTGAGATGAAGAAAGAAGAAAAAGCCTCTGCCTTCAGAGAGCTAATGATCTATTGGTAGAGGGAAAAAACCGTGAGAGACACACAGTAAGAAATCCAGAAGGCGTATGCTAATTGCCAGAGGTGTTCAGAAGACACACAGGTCTAAATCGGCTCACAGATTTGGAGAAAGCTTAAATGCCCTTTGAAGAGTAGATGGGTACAAAATGAAAGGAAGAAGATAAAGTGGTCATTCCCGTCAGAAGAATTGACAGTATGTATGTAAATGTGAGGGAGAGGGAAGTGGAGTTGGAGGACAGAAAGGTACTAAATCTGGATCCCTCTGAGATCAGGTATGAGTTAGGGGAGGAGTGTTGGGTGGTGGAGGGCCTTGAATGCCAGATTAAGTAACTTTATTAGTCATTGACAAAGAGCAGTACCTGGGGTCTCTTTATTAGAAAACTGATTTCCAATTTAGGAAACATTTCTGGTGAGGCCATAGCAAGGAGCCCTTGTCAGGTGAACTCAAGTGCTCATCAGTTCACTTTACCAACTGCTGCCTCTCCTCCCCCACACCCTCTAGGCTGTTTATTTTCTGTAAGAAAAAATGGGGATCTTCAGTATCAGCTCATTTGCATTCTTTGGTTCCAAACAAAACCATATTAAAGTGCCTTGAAGAGCCTGGCTATGTGGGAAGGCTTCTTGCCTTGGGGGGAAAAGGTCCTTACACTGAAAGAGAATCAATGTAGTATTATATTTTCACATCAAGTACAATGCCAGCATTAGGGGGAAAGAAACCCTTCCCATTCATTCTGATCAGCAGGCCTGAATGTGATAGGAATTTAGCATTCTTTTCAACAGCTTTCAGATATATTATTTTACATTTTTCTTCATTTTTACCAAATTGTTTTGAGACTTATGCATGTAGCTTGAGAAGGAAAGAAAAGAGAGGAAGGAACGCCAGCTTCAGCCAAGGGCTGGTAGCTCCCCAGAAGTGTGGATGCAGATTTTTCTTTTGGGAAACAGATGGTGTTTTATGCTTCAGCACTGCCTCTCTATCTGTGCCCCTAACCTTCCCCACCTGTGTGAAACCTAATCAGTGCCTAATGAACATACTTGGAGCTGTCTGGATGGAATTAGTCCCAGTAGGAGCCGGCCTTCAGGTACCCGGCACTCTCTTAAAGCTGTGTAGCTGCAAAAGACAAGAAATCTTTACATCAGGGCTAATTAAATAAAGGTCTGCCTCTGCTAAATACATGTTATTCCCACCCCCCAGAAAGTAGATGACACTTAGGGCATTACATTGTCTGAGAAATGAATGCTGACGTCTCTTCTCACTGTGACTATGGACAAAAGTTTGTATTATGAATTTCATCCAAAGACGTGAGACTTCGAATGCCTTTCAGTCATTTCCACTTTTAGTGTGGGCCTCCTTTGTGCAAATGTATGCACACAAATAACCACAACATTTAGGCCAAAGTTGCCAAAGGTGCTTCTCACCTCCCCCTTCCCATTGACAAATCTGATTTCATCCCAAGGGAATAAGTAGAGAAATCAGTCACAGTGATAGCTTAAACACACATGCGCACAACTGTGGCATTAGCACATTGTTTTTGACACAATTGGAATTTTATGGAGAACTGCAACAAGCTAGAGGCTTCTAGGTAATGTGTGAATCACTAGAAAGAAACCCACAGTTTTCTGGTCAAGAGAAGTTCCTTTTGATGACATAACAAGGTCAATAGGTCATAGTAGTTCCATTACCTCACCTTGAGTTGAACCCTTTTGATGACATACCAAAGTATAAATCATCATGGATTAGCCAGAATGCCCCTCCCCTCCATTTCTTTAAAGTTTGTAAGGAATGGGAACCCACAGACTCTGTCCTTATTCTCATCATCTCTCCATGAATTTCACTGAAGGGTCATGATAGTGCTTCCCACCTCTCCCCTTGGGATGAAAAGATGATTATGTCTGTCTCAGTTTCATGGAGCTAGAATCAATATGAATCCTAGATTGGTTCAGCTCTGTAAGTTCCAAGCAAGACCTTAACACTCATTTCCTTGATCTAGCCTGGACTTCCATTAATCTCTAAACCAGAAGTAAGCAAACTATAGCCCTTTGACCAAATCCTGCCCACTATATTTCCCCATAAATAATGTTTTATTAGTACACAGATATGCCTATTTTTTTATGTATAGCCTATTGCTGCTTTCTCAGTACAATAGTGGAGTTGAGTAGTTATGGCAAAAATCATATAGCTCACACAGCTTAAAATAAAAGTATTTATTTAGCCCTTCACAGGAAAAGTTTGATGACCTCTGCTCTAATCTAAGACTTTCTATTGCAAAGAGCTGATTGGGCCACACTAGTTTTTCTTTGGAGCTACTTATATTCATGTTTTAAAGGTTTGGTGGTTACCTGTCTTTAGCTAAACTGCCTCAATATTTATTTACTGTCAATTCACAATAAGTGGGCACATAAACATGAAGCAGTGTCTGTTGCCCATCCTCCATATCCAGAAATTCCAGAGAGGGCTACTCCTTATGTTTTGTGCCATTACTCATTGGCTCTTGTATTGGAAAAGGTGAGATAAGAGAACCAAAAATCTTCCCTCTCAGATTTAAGAGGCATGCAAGCAATAATGAATCACTTTTAGCAGAAAGTGCAGGTAACATTTTTGAGATATCACAAAACAAATAATAAAAGGGTAAGAGTCTACTGAGAGAAACTGACACAAAATACACTTCTTTGTATTGACCCTGAAACATCCTCAGAAACGTCAATATTCTTTCTGGCGACAGCCTCAACTAACATGGCTTTAAAGAGAATGTCCCATCCCACTATGGTGGCTCACATCTGTAATCCTAGAATTTTGGGAGACCAAGGCAGGAGGATAACTTGAGGCCATAAGTTTGAGATCATCCTGAGCCAGAGACCTTATTTATATAGAGAGAGTGAGAGAGAGAGAGATATCCCTAAAAACCATCCCCCAATTTCTGTCTGTGTCTGCTTCTCAACTGTGGAAAGAAAGGGACAACACTGTATTGCATTTCTAAACATGACCAAGCTCTGGGGAAGAATTTGCAATAACCAAAAGATATTTTCAAATATATTTAAATACATTAGCAACAGACGAAGCTACATTTCCAAGCCAGGAAGAATTTATGTATAGAATTCGTTGGCTACTTGGTAACTTTATTTTTTAAACACACTACTAGAAATTTCCATTAGTATGGAAGTGATTATTTATAAAAATAAATAAGAAAAACAACATTAATGAAAAGTAAGCTACTTTCTATATAATATTAAAAACAAAAATAGTAGAAGTATGTAAGAATTTGCTATATGCCAAATGCTATTCCAAGGGCATTATTCTCATCATCTCATATAATCCTTATAACTATCTAAGGTTTTTTATCATTTTTATTCTTCATTTTGTGTCTAAATTTGATTAAATTCTTTGTTCCCATTTTAGGTGGAAAGAACTGAATTTAAGGGCATGGCAAGCAACTTGCCCAAGATTTCAATAGCTTATAAGTGGTCCAGCTGGGGTGAAAATATCACTCACCTTGACCCTCTCACCAAAGCAGGGGCCATGTGCCTTAAGCTGTCCTTCTATTAATAGTAATAGGGGTGGATTTGCCTGGATCATCTGTAGTCTCAGACCTGCTCCTCCAGTGTCCAACAGCAAATGCTGTAAGACATTTCTCTGGATCCCTAAAATAGAGAAGACCTAAGCGTCTTTTGCTGGGTTCCTTTTTATGGGTTTTTAATGAACTACCATGAGCAGAGGCAGGGGAGGGGGTTGTCTGCACAGTATGAGCATCACAGGGGTCCTCTACTGGAAGAGTTTCTACCACCACTGTGGCAGGCCCTTCTTTAATATTATTTCTCTGGCCTAAAGTATAATATTTTAACTCCAAAGCATATTTGGTAAAACATGTTGGCCTTCCACTTAGTAAAGAGAACTAAAGGCAAATAAGGGAAAGTGTATAGAAGGATGCTGCAGTGGTCTTGGAGGAACATAACAGGGACCAGAATAGTGGCAGAGGTGATGGGGGTGCAGAATCAAGCTATAATGAGAACTAGCAGTACATTGTGACTATATTGGTGAGGTGAGCTAACTACTGTAACAAGCAAAGCATTATGAAGTGCATAATGGTTCACACCCCATACATGTTCATTTCTAGCTCACATAACAGCACTGATTAGTCACCCTCCATGCAGGGTACCAGGTTGACAACATCTCTGCCATCTGTAACACATGGTTCCCAGGTTGCCCTGGAGGCTATCGGATTCCAGCCACCTGAACACCCTCTTTTCTGAAGCCACATACCTTTCTGTTAAGAAGTTTTTTCATTAGCCATTTTCTCTTCATGCATCACTCTCTAATCTGTTTTCCCATATTATTCTTGGCATATGTCTCTCATACCCTTGAATACACTAGACTGCAATTGTAAATTTACCTATTACCCCACTAGAGGGTAAGTTCTTTGAGGATGAACACTGTGTCTTATATTTAACTCCATACAGCTAGTACCTAGCACCATGCTGGATACACAATAAATGCTTGGTAAATATCAGCAGAAAAAAAAAATGAATGCTTGAGTGAATGAATGAATGAATGTATATCTCTTTACCACACAACACTTGTGGTCTCTCAATATAAAACTATTAGCCTTTCTAGGATGTACATATATGTCATATAAAACAGCCTGCAATAAAACAGGGTGCAAATCAATTCACAATAAATTGGAAATGGGAGTAATTTTCTACCCATGGCCTTTCCCATCTCCCTGACTACTCAGATTCAAAACTGAAAGGTGTTAAACAATAGAAATACCTAGTGTTGTCCAACAAGCAATCCTGTAGCGTATAAAGTACAACCTCCCCTGGATTTGGTTATTGTAC
Source organism: Loris lydekkerianus (assembly GCA_963574355.1). Classification (NCBI taxonomy): domain Eukaryota; kingdom Metazoa; phylum Chordata; class Mammalia; order Primates; family Lorisidae; genus Loris; species Loris lydekkerianus. The sequence continues at coordinate 6,076 of CAUYPK010028678.1, read as the reverse complement.
CAGGAATAATTGAATAGTTTAAAACATGTCTGCCTTGTGACTTGGCCAGCCTTTATATTATAACAATGGAAACTCACAAATGTGTCTAGGGAGTCATTTATGCACTGGAGTGCCATATAAGCACCCCAATTGCATATAATGAAGTGTATAATGCACATAAACTTTTAATGAAGAGTAAAAGCATTGCCAGGCCTCTCCAGGAGCAGCCCTTGGCTTGTACTCTCCCCTGAGATCCTCTACTGAAGGAAAGGGTTAACCCAGCTGTTTCATTGCTGCAGAAATGGGAGGACCTAGGCCAGCTGCAGATGATGCAAAGGTAGAAAATGAGAGAACAAGTCATGGGGCTGAATTGCAGCAAATGGGACAGGTTCATCCACTGGCAGATAGCAATAACAGCTTCAGGGTTCCAGCTTGATTCTCCCCAGCAAGAAAACTAAGTCACCAATTGCAGACCTCAGAGTGAGTTTGGTGTCTCTCAACAGAGTAACCTGTGTAATATTGTGCTTATGTGTTTGGGTTATTGATTCAGGCCAATCAGGATTTGAATCCTAGTCATACTAGCTTCATGAGCTTGGGCAAGTCACTTAACTTCTCTGAATGTCAGCCTGTAAAACAGGAGCAACAATAGTTCCTACCTCCCAAAGTAGTTATGATGATTCAATGAGATAAAGCAAATGAAAGTTTCCAGACTACATCAAGAGCTCTAGAAATGATTCCTGATGTCATTATTACAATCCATTCCTTCCCAGGGGAACAGCTGTAATCTACCTAATGCTGCTGATGTTTCCCACTAAAGATATGTTTGGCCTCTCTCCAAGAAAACTGCAGCACAGAAAATATTCCAAAAAGGTGCCCATTCTTGTTATCTGGGGGTTAAACCCTAAATCCTGTGAACTGAGCTTTAAGACATTAGAACCTGATAATCAATTCTTCCCCTTTAGCTTTGAGCAAGGTATGCCAGAGAAAACTGCTTTATGTTTACTGTATCAGTTAGATTTTGCTATGTAACAAATCACTTCACAATGTAATGGCTGAAAACAATGACTATTTAACTTAGAATTCTGTGGGTTAGTGATTACGACTGGGTTCAGCTGGGTGGTTCTTTTGTGGGTCTTGGTGGGGCTGATCCATGAATCTTTTAACAGGGGTTCTCAAACTTTTTAAACATGGGGCCAGTTCACTGTCCCTCACACCATTGGAGGGCTGGACTATAGTTTAAAAAGAAACAACTATGAACAAATTCCTATGCACACTGCACCTATCTTATTTTGAATTAAAAAAAAAAAAAAAAAACAGGAACAAATACAATCACATCGCCTCGTGGCCCGCGAGCCATAGTTTGAGGACCCCTGATAGAGTTTACTGCAGTCAATGGCCTCATGTGCCTGGGGGTTGGCTGGGTGTCAGCTAGAACAATAAGGGTGACTGGTTTAAATGTCTCTATCTACAAGGCTAGCCTGGGTTTCTTCACATGGCTGCTGAGATCCCAGGAAGAATAGGAAAGCAAGCTCCCATGCACAACTGTTTTTTAAATTTCTACTTGTGTTGTTTGTTAATCCCCTATTGAACAAATCACAGGAACAATTCATATTTGAGCAGGGAAGAAACAGAGTCTACCTTTTTGAGGGAGGACCTGCAATGGCATGGATTACATTTGCAATTGCACTGATTGCATGTAATTGCTAGGGCATGGATGCACAGGGGAGAATTGATGGTCATTTTTACAGCAGATCTCACTGCCCCGCCCCACTTTATTTCCTAACCTTTATCCCCTTCACTCACTTCTCTCCAGTTACATAGCATATGTGTTCTTATCTTAACTTTATACATAATGGTCTCGAATTCTAACCTCAGATATCCACATGAATGATGTGTCCAAGGTCAGACCCAACATGTTGTAGCACATATCAGTATGCAGACATTTTGATGGTTTCCAGACTTTGGCTATTACAAACAATGTATGCCTACGAATGTATGATGTTTTGTGTTAACATATACTTTTATATATCCTAGAGATACTTTGGCATGAAGTTGCTGGGTTATATGGTGCTAGTATATCAAATTTTTGGAGGAACTACTAGACTGTTTTCTAAAACAGTTGCACCACTTAACATGCCTACTAGCAGTGTGTGAAGGTCCCAATTTTCCTATATCTTCACCAATATTTGTTATTATCTGTCTTTTTTTATTCTAGCCATCCTTCTGGGTATGAAGTGATATCTCATTGTAGTTTTGACTTGCATTTCCCTGATAAAGAATGATGTTGAGTATATTTTTATGTACTTATTGCCATTTTTATATCTTCCCTGGGGAAATGTCTATTCAGATTGTTTGCCCATTTTTTAATTAGGCTGTCTTTTTATTATTGAGTTGCAAGTGTGTTTTGATAAAATCTAGATGCAAGTACCTTATTAAATATAAGAATGGCAAATATTTTATCTCATTCTACGAGTTGTCTTTTGAAGAGCAAAAGTTTTATGTTTTGATGAAATCAAATTTAGCTAAATTTCCTTTTTCTTCTCATGGCTTTTGGTGTAATAGCTAAAAATCTATTATCAAATCCAAGGTCATGAAGATTTACTTTATGCTTTCTTCTAAGGGTTTTATTGTAGTTTTCACTCTACATTTAGGCCTTTGATCCATTTTGAGTTTATTTTTATAATACCTTATAAAATTTTTATAATACCTTATAAAAATAAACCTTATCTGGGTTATCTGGTTGTTTCAACACTATTGGTTGAATAGACTACCCTTTCCCCCACTGAAAGGTATTAGCATACTTGCTAAAAATCAGTTGACCATAGATGTATGGTTTGTTTCTGGACTTTCAATTCTATTCACTTGTCTCTACATTTATATCCTCCTGAGTGGCTTCTTATGACTCTATGCTTCAGCCCTGGGATTCTAAGGCCACCTCCTCCTGCTGAGCCACTTGGCCTCTCCCTCTAGATAAATTCTTGGGAAGAGTATCTTTTACAATGTCTCTAAGATCACTTTCCTCTGCTGATGTTGGTCGATAGCACCAAAAAAAAAAAAAAAAAAAAAATCAACAGCAAAATGACACAACCCAGCTTTTCTTTCAGTTGCTTTTCTCTTTTCTCCCCTTTTCTCCCTCAGGCTCGTAGACATAGACTCTAGATTTCTCAGGCAAGTATCAGATATCTATATTTTGTGTCCTAAACTTCAAGATATACATATCAAGCTCTCAAGATAGTCTTGTCTACATTCCTCTCACTTGACATAAGATGTGAAGAAAGTGCCCTCCCTGACTGGGGCATGCTATAGCCCTCCAATAACTATGCAGAAAACCCTCTTAATACCCTAAAGATTGCAGATGGGATATGGATTACAAACCAGTTTCTAGAAATTCCTATCATAATTCTCACATAGAATGCCCTCATTTTAGAATTGTGTATGTTGTTCTCAGCCTTTTGGGGCCTCAGCGATATTAAGAGCAACATTTCAATATCTGTTCAAATATAAGAGTGAATAAATGGGTTACTGAATTTTAGCTCCATATTCCCACTCCCTGTCACCTTTTGATTTAATTCATTGGCCAGATCCATGCAGCCAATGTTAATTAACGTGGACCAGCAATCTCCTTGGCAGTCTGAGGAATCAAATCCCCATAATGATAATATTTTAAAAAATCATTATTATAATCTGTTGATATCTATTAAGGAAATAATTTTTAAAGAGCTAAATAGATTTCTGATTTTATGATGGAAAAAGTGTTTCTGTCCCCTTCTCTTCTTAAGGCCCCATTAAAAACTAGTAAGAAGAACAAAAGATAACACAAACTCCATCTCCTATGAAACCAAGCTGTCGCAGTTTCCAAAGATGATCCTTAACAATTCCTCTCCTCTCTCTGTGCTCATGCTGCTCCTCATATCAAAAGTTAAGAGTTTATTTTCTCTCTCCTTGAATTGGGGCTAAATTTGTAACTGGCTTTGTCTGATAGAGTACAGCAATGGTGACATTCTGAGACTGATGAACACAAGCCTTAAGAAAACTGGCAACATCTACTTCCTTTCTTTTGGAAGCCAGGCCCCATCCAATGGGAGTCTAAGCCAAATGGATATGCCACATGGAGGAGAAGTAAAGGCATTGTGGTCAAAAGCTTCAAATGAGTTCAGATCACATCACCAGTCACCAGACATGTGAGTGAGCCACTTTCCCATTCAGTCAAATGCCTAGATTGCTGTACTATCAAGTGACATCGAAGGAGTAGAGATTAGTCAATGAACAGAACTTTTAAGAAAAAAAGAAGGCAGTAATTGTTTAAACCCACTATGTTTGTGGTAGTTTGTTACACTGCAATATATAACTGCAACAGTAGTATATATCTGGATCCCCAAGCCACAGTATTTAGAGATAAAAATTCAGACATAAGTGGCTACAGAATATAAGGAAATAGTAATCAACACTGAAAGAAGACAAAGGAGAAATGCATTCAAAATTCTGTGTGAAAACCATTTTCAAATTATAATTAGATATGAAAACAAATTATCAAGCAAAAATATGATAAAGATAGTTTTGGATGTTCAAGCGCTATATTTATCTTCTGTAAAAATTCTCAGATCCAAGAACCTTCTGGAGGATATGCTCTACCAAATGACGACGCAAACCAAGAAAACATAAAGTGGGATCCAGGAAAAAGAAAATCCAACAGAATAGTAGTTGAAGGTAAGTCCCAAAATATCAGCTACAGAGTAAAGCATTAAGTCCTGATTAGAGCAAAAGATTAGAAGGTTTCAGAGAGGCTGCTTCTAGGAAAAAATACAAATGATAAATACTTTCTTTTTAATTTCCATTTAACAAGAACCTATTCTGTTTTAGGGCCTATTGTAGGCATTAAAGAGATAGTTATAAACAAAAATTAAGTTTTTAATTTCTTGAAATTTACAATATTGTGAAACTTAAAGTTATGTCATCTGAAAAAGTATGGAAAATTGTTATAAATCTCTTTGCAAAACTATTTAAGTATACTGGAAGACCTCGTCACATGTAAAACAAACAAAAAATTACACAAAATTAATTAATATGTTAAATCCAGGAAAAAACTGAAAAAGTAAAATGTAGTCAGTTCACTAATTGACTCAGCAGCACATGATATTGTATAAACACAGTAGTAAATATATAATATAGGTTTAAACCAAAAAGTGAGAAACAGTCTGTGCGTGGTGGCTCACTCCTATACTCCTAGTACTCTGGGAGGCCAGAGTGAGTGGATTGCTTGACCTCATGAGTTTGAGACCAGCCTGAGCAAAAGTGAGACCCATCTCTACTAAAAATAGAAAAACTGAGGCAAGAGGATCACTTGAGCCCAGAGTTGGAGGTTGCTGCGAGCTATGATACCACAGCACGCTACCCAGGGTGACAGCTTAAGATTCTTGTCTCACACACACACAAAAAAATAATAAATAAAAAGTGAAATATGTTGAAAAGATGTGAGATTGGATAGAAGTTTCAGTAGATAATGTCTAGACTCAAATCAAAAAGTGTGAGTGAAAGGCAATCAATGTAACCTGGTTCTATGTACCCTCAATGAATCCCCAACATTAAACAAAAAAGAGAAAGAGAAGTAAATACTAGAAAAAATAGCTATAGGATTTGAAAAAATGTGGCTACTAAGGAGCTAGGTAATGAAATGGGACTATGTTGGGGGGCAGGGGCAAGGAACTAATATTTTTCATTAAAGGCCTTATAGCATGTTGGACTTAAAAAATCTTATTGTATGTTATATTTTTATTTTTAAAATCATTAAAATCCTATTTATTAGAATTTCTTCCTAGCTATGTAGGGGATATGGGGAGTGTTACATTACCAAGCATTAGATTTCTCTACAACATAAAGGTACTCTTTAAATTTCTTTTTTTTTTTACATATACCTTGAACATTTATTTTAACTTAAAACATGTTAATGAAACAAATACTTTTTCTTTTTTTTATTATAGATAAAAATATGCACCATAGATGTGGCCCAACCCATCACCCTCCCTCCACCCAAACCTCCCCCCTCCCTTCCCCTTCCTTGGTCCTTTCCTCATAGTCTTGTGGTATAGTTGGGTTATAG
>CAUYPK010028677.1:0-16405 GCA_963574355.1 Loris lydekkerianus | reverse complement strand
TTAAAATTATATATTGCTTTGGGCAGTATGGACATTTTAACAATGTTGATTCTTCCCAGCCATGAGCATGGTATGTTTTTCCATCTGTTAACATCTTCGGCTATTTCTTTTCTTAGAGTTTCATAGTTCTCTTTGTAGAGAGCTTTCACATTCTTTGTTAGGTATACTCCCAAATATTTCATCTTCTTTGGCACTACTATGAAAGGAATAGAGTCCTTGACTGTTTGTTCGGCTTGGTTGTTAATTTTTTAAAGAAATGTATCAGGTAAGGCAAGTTTGGATGATTGTTAACCAATAAGGGTCAAGTAAAGATACAGTTGCATCATTAATGTTGGAAAACAGAAGAACACTTTCTTTGCCAACCTGGAATATGTTTTGAAAACAATAGGGAGGAAGACTTTTTATAAGAAAATGTGTAAAGTAATATAGGTTTCAAAATTTCTTCTCCATGATGCATATTTACCTGAAAATTTTTAATAGTCATAATGAATATGTTTTTGTAAGCCATAAAATTAGTACTGCTGAAATGATCAAATGTTTTAGTAACTGTCTTAGATAGACAACACTTATATCCAAAGAGATTAAAAGTCATGAGTTTTTTGGCTCAGAATTTATTTTCAGTATATAGACATAACTCATCTTACTCCACTTCACTATAGTGTACTTTACTGATACTGGTCTTTTGCATATTGAAAGTTTGTGGCAAGCCTGCTTTGAGCAGGTCTATTGATGCCATTTTTCCAACAGCATAAGCTCACCCTGTGTCTGTATGTCACCTGTTGGTAGTTCTCTCGCTGTTTCACATTTTCTCATTATTATGGATAATAATCTGTGATCAGTGATCCTTGTTTTTGCACCCCATGAGCCACACCTATGTAAGATAGTTAATGTACGCTGAGTGTGTTCTGACCACTCTACCAGTCAGAAGTCCCCTGTCTCTGCCCCTCTGCTCGGGCTTCTCTCTTCCTTGAGATACAACAGTATTGAAAATTGGGTGAATTAAAATAATACCCTTACAATAGAGTCTACGTGTTCAGGTGAAAGGAAGGATTTCAAGTCTTTCACTTTGAATCAAAAGCTAAAAATTATTGAACTTTATAAGGAAAGCATGCTGAAAAGCAAGACAGGCCAGAGCCAAGCCACTTATGCCAAATAGCCAAGTTGAGTAGGTAATGGAAAAGTTCTTGAAGGAAATTAAATGTACTACCCTCATGGAACACACAAGTGATTTTTTTTTTTTCTTTTCTTTTCTTTTTTTTTTTTTTTAATGCCAAAGAGTTTTGTTGCTTATATGGAGAAACTTTTAGTGGTCTGGATAGAAGATCAAACCAGCCACAACTCTGGCTTACCCCAAAGACTGATATAGGGCAAGACCCTAACTCTTTCAATTCTATAAAGGCTGAGAGAGGTGAGGAAGCTGCAGAAGAAAAATTTGAAGCTAGCAGAGATTGGATCATGACATTTAAAGGAAGAATCCTTCTCCGTCACACAAAAGTACAAGTGAGTCAGCAAATGCTGATATAAAAGCTGTAGCACATTACCTAGGATATCTAGCTAGCACAATTATGAAAGTGGCCACACCAAGCAACAGATTCTTAATGTAGACAAGATGACCTCCTATTGGAAAAGGATGCTATATGGAACCTTCATAGCTTAGAAGTCAATGCCAGGCTTCCAAGGATAGGCTCGCTGTCTTATTAGGGGTTAATGCACCTGATAAATTTAAATTAAAGCCAGTATTTATTTACCATTCTGAAACAACAACAAAGACCACATCTGTTTACAGTGATTTACTAAATATTTTAATCCCACTTTTGAGACCTAATGCTTAGGGGAAAAAGGATCCCTTTCCAAATATTACTGCTAATTGATGATATACCTGGTTACTCAACAGCCTTAATAGAGATGTATGGAGAGATTAATGCTGTTTTTATACCTGCTAACACAAAACCTATTTTGAAGCCCTTAAGTCAAGGAGTAATTTCACTTCCAACTGTTGTTATTTAAGAAATACATTTTTTAAAGCTATCATTGCCATAGATACTGATTCTTCTGATGGATCTGGGCAAAGTCAACTAAAAACCTCTGGAAAGGATTTGCCCTTCTAGATGCCATTAAGAACATTCATGACTATGGGAGGGGGCACAACATCCACATCAACAAGGGTTTGAAAGGAGTTGATTCTAATTTCCATGGATGACTTTGAGATGGCAAGACTTCAGGATAGGAAGTCACTGCAGATGTAGCAGAAATACCAAGAGAACTATCCTGAAAATGTGACTGAATTGCAACAATCTTACAATAAAATTTAAGTAAATGAAGCATTGCTTTTTATGGATGAACAAAGTATTGTTGAAATGACAGCCAAAGATTTAAAAGATTATGCTGTTACTTGATAAAGCAGCAATAGAGTTTGGGAAGATTGACTTCAATTTTGAAAGAATTTCTACTGTTGGTAAAATGCTATCACATAGCATCTCACGGTACAGAGAAATAGTTCATGAAAGGAAGAATCAATTGATGTGGCAAACTTCAGTATTGTCTTACTTTAAGAAATTGTCAGAGACCCCAACCTTTAGCAACCACCACCCTGATCAGTCAGCACCATGAACACTGACCCAAGACCCTTCAGCCAAAAGATCATGACGCACATGAATGTTAGCATATATTTTTAGCAATAAAGCATTTTTAAATAATGTACATACATTGAATTTTTAAATGTATGTTATTGCACACTTAACAGACAAGGTATAGTGTAATCATAACTTTTCTATGCCCTGGGATACCAAAACATCTATGTGAGTTCCCTCACTGTGGTACTTCCTTTATTACAGTGTTCTGGAACTGAACCTGCCATTATCTCCAAGGTGTGTCTCTGTTCACATTTCACCAACAATTGTTCATTTGGAAAATTAGGCATCTGAAAATCTACTTAGAAAATATCCACCCTTGTTATTTCCTCTCACATACATTTTATATGAGTAGCATTTACGAGCCACTGATTCAGAGGCAGTTAGTGAGAATTAATGGAGGAAGAAAGCTGATAACTCTGCTTCTGCCCAGAAGACAGTGACCTGCTGTTATCTTCTGTTGTTACTTTCTTGACTCATGAGTTATTCAGATCTCTCCCAATAAGATTTAAAAATTCTCAAGTTCAAAAAGTGTGCTTTCTTCCCCTATGTTCTCCATAGTGGCTAATTTAAAAGAGTTCTTTAAAAAAATGTTAATTAAGCAAATATTTTCTTTATTCCTTATATGCTGCTCTGGGACCTGGAGTCAGGCTGGCTTTGGAGAAGCTAAAGGTACTGGGTATACATAACATTTGTTAGATGGTGTGTGAAACCTGCCCCTGCCACTTAAATGTTATACTCAAGGTCCCTTTTCTGTATTTCCCCTTCTGCTTATATGACCAATGCTGCACCTCAAGTATTCATTGCCCTCAAGCAATGAGGTTTAGTTTCAAAACCTACCTTCTGGAAGCCATGTCCTTTCATTCACTTTCCTGATAGTATGAATTTAGGTCAATGTGTCTGCTTTACATATCTGTCTCTAATGACAGCATTAAAGGATTGTATCTTATGCCAAAGTTTCATCTTGATATTAAAATACAAAAAGATGTGGGTAAGATTGGAACAAATCCCTGGATCCTTAAAATTATATCATGAATGGATATGGAGAAATCCATGCTTAATGTTGTTCCTGGTGTTAAGGTATTTTAAAATTAATAAAAGGCATACCAGTTTAGATGGCAAAAGGAAGAAAGACAGTTTTGGTGATTGAAAAGTAAGCCTGAGGGAAACAAGCTCTTATTAGCTCTTTCTTTGAAGGGTCAATACCTAAAAATTCCAACTTCTATACAAATAAAACATTAATCATTTTATTAGAGACCCACAGCCCATAGCCCTGACACCTTGGCCTCATTAGAACACCTCCCAAGGCTTTCTCATCCCATTCAAGAAGTCTGGGCCATCCAAAGTCTGTCCATCCTAGATGGATTTTCTCCCATCTCCCATTGGAAGGAAAATCAAATTTACTTTGTATCAGTGTTTAAGTTTTAAATCACGTATTCTTGATCACAAATCTCAGAAGGACATTCTATAAAGCAGAGGATCTTGCTATATAGCTATGTTAGAAAGCTCTGTGATGTAGGAATACTTTCAAGGGGAAATAAGCTTATAATGAGGTCTTCAGTATATTTTAATAACTGAGCCCCCTCTTGGGTGCGATTCAATTCAGCACTGCCTCGTATTGAATGTTATACATTATCATAAAGTTGCAACAGTGAGGTCCCACTAAAATGCATGTGGTCCAATTTTAACCTGACACTCAGTAATACAAAATATTGGCTAATTAATTCTCATTAAATTTAGAATACGATGGAAAACATTTAAGACTAACTCAAAAGGGAATAAATGAAGTAAAAACCTAACAAGTAAATAAAAGCCTAAAAATAGCACATTGTATGTAACTACAAACACAGACTGTTAAGGGTTCATTCCATCTCAGGCACTTCTTCCAATTATTTTCTCTTAACACTTATACTTATTTATATTAATTTTGAATCAATTGGATCAAAATTACCCCCTTTTAGTTTTATAATATAGAAAATTCTGTTCTATTAATACATTTTAACTTATCTTTTCTGGCATTATAGCATTCGGGAATTCAATAAAAATGCATCTCAGGAAGCATTTTATGAAGACAGTATATGGACTCATCTATCAATTGCTTTGTGTGGACACATAAGTAATAAGGGAATAAGGATTAGAATCTGTTTTTAATAACAGCCATATTTTTAACTAAGGGGAAGATCCAAAGAGTGGGCCTGTTCCTTTAGAACTCTGGAAGAATACTATTAAAAATGATTCATCTACCTTAATTATGCCAGAGAAGAGAAAAAATTTACTCCTTCTTTATAAATGACACTTAGAATTTAATTTTGGGCATTCTGCTTGATGGTTATTTGAAAATAAAGTTTGACAGAACTTATGGCTTTGAATTTAATCTCATCTTCTTGTGACCTATATCTTAAAAAGAAGAATGAAGGATACAAGTTACTCTCCTCTTTGAGCATGGAGGGAGCAAGTGGCATGTTTCCAAGCAACAGGAAATAAGAAGATTTTGATCTACTCAGTAAATGAATGGTCTATGTTATCAGTAATGATTCCTGGCTGATAAAAGTGAGATTTATATTATTGCAAAGTCTGGAACTAAATGCATGATTTTTATTTTAAAATAAAATATTTATTAGAAATAAAAATATTAGATATTAGATATCTTAGAAAAATATTTCTTAATGATACAACATTATTAATGTAAACAACTTTTTGATCAGAGCACTAACATCTTAAGTGTTCTACAAGATACTGAAATTTTAGATCACCCGGTATTGCCATGCAGCACAGAACAAGATCTTTAGTGTTTAGAATATGAGTAAATATTTTCTCAGGTGTTCCACTCCCAACTTAGATGTGGTGTTTATTAGAAACTCACTAGGAGAAGATCTGGAGGAGCAAGGTCGGTTACTAAAGGCCATAGCTAAATACTCCATGCATTCCTCCTTTGATTCTCTTTTGAATGAGGTAGATAAAGGTAACAAAATTAAGCAAGATTCTTGAAATAAAACTTAGAAACTTTTAAGCTGATTTATATGTCTGTGTTTTAGAATCCTTTAAGATTCAAATGAGACACTTCAACTCCCTTCTTCCTATGCTAGTAGCTCACAATAATGTTCTCTGCCATTTTGAAAGGAAGTCAGATATTAGTTGTTAAGCCTGATTCTCACGGGGTTGAAATGAGCTTGTGTCATTATTATGGGTAGAAGGAACAAAGTCAGTGATTTAAGCATCTGATAATATTTAAAGCAGGATAAAAGGGATAAAATTAACATATGTATTTTAATCCAAATTTTTCTGTAGACCCTTGTTAGAGGAAGAATTTTGAGGGAATTGTGGCACCTCCTTCTTTTTGTGGAACAGAGGAGAGGGCGAAACACTTCCGACACAAGAAGAAAATGAAAAACAGAAGACAGCAATGGGAGCAGTCCCAAATGTGCTCCACTGGCCTCAGTCACACCCTGCGGAGTGTCTCCTGGTTACAGTTTACTGCGGGATACTGGTCTCTGTTAATTTGATCTGAGAGCTACTTCAGTCTCAGTCTTTGCTCTAGGAAGCAAAGAGGTAAATGCATCCCCAAGGAAAACAAAGAGGAGATAAGAGTGCTTCCATATTCATGTAAGCATTTCCATTTAATCTGATATCTCTTTAAAATTGAGTAGCCATGTTTTTTCTTTTCTTTAAAATAGAAAATGTTAGATTCTTGAAGGGAAGGAAAGGGGTAATACCTACAGTTAACAAAGTACAAATCAGGTGGCACCTGTGGCTCAAGGAGTAGGGTGCCAGCCCCAGATGCTGAGGGTGGTGGGTTAAACCCCAGCCCTGGCCAAAAAACTGCAAAAACAAAGTACAAATCAGGGAAAGCAGCGTGGAATTCTGAGTGTCTTCTCATCCTCCCTCCATGTCTCTGGGCAAAAGTAGCAAACACCTCCACTGAACTCTCCCCGATGTAAACTGAGTAACTGTGAAGACATGAACTAGATCCCCAACTGCAAGTGTTGTTATTGCTTTGGTATATTTTAGACAGGTTTGTTAAATCATGTCTACTATACAAACGTTAACAAACTTTGCAGCTCCAAGAAGCCAGAGCTTACAGACATATGTGAGATGGCTTTAAAACCTATTTCAGAATTCTCCTACTAAAAGTTACGTATAAATAAAAGAAGATTTCTATTAAGTACTTTATTGAAAAGAAATTTTCTTCTGGAATACTAGCCATAGTGTCAGCTAAAACAGCATATGCTAAGCAACTGTTGAAGACCAGGCATTGGTATAATCACTGAGGAAGATCTAATACCTAAAGTAAGTGCATCTGATGCTCATGCAGGACCTACCCACTCTCTGCCAGAGCCAGGCATCCTGCAACACGCTTTAAGCCTTTGCATGGGAGAAGCCACAAGGGTCTACAAGGACTCCACGGGTTTTTCCAGGCAAAAGCATAAGAGAGCTCAAATTGGAAAACACAAGGCGATCTATGTACTTTATTCTACCAGCTTTCTGGGTCAAATGGATATTTTGAGAGGAAAAGAAAGAGGAGGCAGAAATCTTTCTGAGTCATCTTTCCGCCCCTGCAGTTTTCCCACACACACAGGCCATGCATCTTGTGCATAGCACAGGGGAGAACAGATCCAAGAAACAGTGCTGGGTGGAAAGAAAAAGAGGGAAGGAAAGTCCTGGGCTTGGAGTTTCCAATAGTCAGGTAATGTGTAATTGAAGTGAATTTAAAATGTCAAGAGAGTTTTACCAACAGGCCAGAAATATTTGGTCTTGAGTTTGTGCTCATCCTATGAATCCTAGTCAGACCTGGAGCAGTGACACATGGCTGTTTTTTCACTTAGGCACTTTCCAGAGCAGGATATTTACCTGCAGATTCTGCAAGTTCTGCAAAGTTCCAGGCTGACATTTATTTTGCTGCTTTTTTGGAATCTCTTCTGAAGCGATATATTTACAAGTTTCTTCAACAGAACAGTAAAAAACAAAGGCTTCTCTTCACAATGTATATTACATGTTTTTAAAAAAACGAATCTTGTTTCTTTACTTGAGGTTCTTAAACCTAAGAAATTATAATACGTGTTTAGGTATAATTAGCAAATATGTGCAGTGAATTCATAGCAAGCCGATGTAGTTTAAAAATGCCAAGGGTTGCTCTTATTGACACAGAATTTTCTAAAGGGCTCACCCTATGCAAATAGAAGATTCTATCAGTTAGCTGAGAAAAGCTTATAGAAAAATGTTTCTTTGACCCTGACACTTTTAAGGTACAAGATGGAGTTGTCTGGTGAGTGATTCTTCCTGTCATGTTTTCCTCTAAGTTATCTCAATGTAGTTCACTTTAACTATTTGCATAATATTAATAGATGTTTATTGAGAACAAATGATCTAGCACTTTTTTCACTTCCAACTTGCTATTTCATTGGGAAAATAAGAAGACACAAGAAAAATGTGAAAATAATGAAAAATAACACAGCTGCTAAGGACTTTTTTTGAAGGCCACACACAAAAAGAGACAGTTCAGAATAATGTGGAAATTTTGGAAAATGTTTCAGGAAGGAGTGGGGGTTAGAGTTGGCCCCAAAAGTTGAATAGAATCTGAATAAGATATAAAGTAGAAGAGAATTTTAAATAGGGAAAGTAGAATGCATTTTGTTTATTCAAGTAAGCATGCCTTGGGTCATGGAAAGACACAAAGAAACCTGGCAAATCTGAGAGTCCAAAGTGGTTATATGAATAGAGGGGGGCCAGGTTGAAACTCTTGAGGCTTAAAGTAATTTGGAATTTAAAATTGACACCATGAGAAGTAGAAAGGAGTGTTAGTCCTTGATAGAGTAATATCCTGTATTTATCTGCTTTTATCTTCTTCCCTGACTTCAAATAGTGGATGTGAGCAGTGAACCATCAATCTTGAGTCAGAGAAAGTTGACTTTACCTTGTAAACCAGTAATTTTCAACCAGTGAAAAATTTTAAAGATTATTAATTAAATTAGTTTTGAAAGTTCAAAGCACAGTATGTATATTCTTTTCTGTACTCTTTCTTTTCTTTCTTTCTTTCTTTCTTTTTTTTTTTTTTTTTTTTTTTGATCAACATAATCTAAATGTGCCACAGAAGTTTGCCTATAGGTTCAAATAGGCCATGAGATAAAAGAGGTTAAAAAGCACTGAGGTAGCAGAAGAGGTATGCAGAGTAGCACAACACAAAAAAGAGAAACAGAGGAAAACATAGTAATAGAGACAGGGTTTTGGAGTAAAATAGACATTGGTTCTTACTCCAACTTTGATATTTTCTAGTTGTGTCTCAGGAAAAAAGAAAATTAAAATTTTCTATATCTCGGCTCTCTTTAAAATGAAAATTAAAAACTTTTAGATTTAATGAGAATTGTAACAATTTTGTTAGATACCTGAGATAGTGCCTGGATCCAAGCACACAATAAATGGAAACTATTGTAAAAATTGATCTCTTTTCAAAACATGGAGCGTCTCAATCTTGCCAGAGGTCTTCCAGATCTTCTAATAGAATGAAAGTACCCTTAAGTAGAGTAATATTTCACTAGAATCTAGAGTGACCACACACAAAGTAGCACAGGCAAGGCAAAGAATCCTGTAACAAGCCTTGAAGGGATAGATGGAACAGATCCAAAGGAAGTTTGTAAGTGGCCTGAGACAGACCTTGAAAATAGTAAGAATTAGGAAAAGACATATCCTCAATTTTTTCTCATCTCAAAGCCTTCCTTCATTCAAGTCAAAAATCTCTTTGCAACTGAATTCTCTCCTAGAAGTTGTCATACTGATAGCAAAGAAAACTTTAATTTTCTCACCCAGTTTGAATACAGTCTCTCACTGCATCTTACCCTACACTGAAAAAAATTAGAACCTGTTCCTCACTTTCCTGTAAAAAGATTGTCTCATCAAAAGTTCCTCAGGAGTAGAAAGAATCCAGAGGTTGCAGATAAACAAAATTACTTCTCACCTGATTTTCCCACACTCTTTCCTGTAGAAATAAATTAAAATCTTGCTACTGTTTTCACAATGTGGCATCTGAACTATTTCATTTCTCATCTGATAAGGTTTACTTTTGAACTATAATCTGAAAACTTAATTTTTTTTTATTCTAAACCTCCTCCTTTTTTCCAAAGGTTTTTGGATTCTCTTTAGGCATTGGAGGGTAGAATGTGCTGGTTATGCTCACAAGGACTTTTCTTTGATTAGTGTGGATTCTCTCAGCTTTTCATTTCGGCATTTCTTTGCTTCAAAACCATAACTGAGAATGCTGCATAGGAATGCTAACACATTGCTGTGAAGCTGTGTAATAAAATATGTAAAGCCTGTGGCCTGAATATAATCACAGCTAAAGGATTTTTAATAAGATCCTTTTTGTGTGAGCTCCAGAGCTGTTTGATTAATTAGCAGGTTACTTTAAGGCCCATTTGTTTGACAAATATATTGACTTGTGCACAACATCAGATGAGATCTATAAACAATAAAGATTCGATTATAAACAGATTTCATCCTTAGAGTTACTATTAATACATTAGCGATATGCTCTGACTTCTCTTCTTCAAAAGTGAATGGACAAATTACAAAAGTATTCACTTGAAATTCATGCATTCTGTGATGGCATATACATTTTGATTTGCCTTCCATTTGTAAAAGTAGCTTCATTTTCATTTCTTTTATAGAAATCGCTCACCTCCTAATGTGCATTCTTTTCTTCTACGCCTTTGTTTCACAATACAAATATCAAAACTAAGTTGTTCTAGGACACACATTATAGAATATATATCTAACATCAAAGTACTTCATTCATACACTGGAGAAATTGACATCCAGACAGTTTAGGTGATATTCTGGAAATGTCAAGCTGGTTAGTGGCAAAACTGAACATAGATCCCAATATTCTTGAATACCATGAGGTCCAGTGAATTTTCCCATTTTACTGTGTTGTTTTCCCTAGGCCAGGTAACTAAAAAGAATATACTGCCAATCTATAGAAAAATTATTTTAATGTGTGACCTTAGAGAATATTACAGGATGTGAGGATCTCTCTTTGCCCAAATAATCTGCTATATAATGTGCCTCTTAGCCTAAAATTATACTCGTAAAGCTTCACTCCTTAAAACAAGGTGCAACCATGCAAAAGCTACTTTTTTTTTTTTTTTTTTTTTGGTAATAGTTTTTGGCCAGGGCCGGGTTTGAATCCACCACCTCTGGTATATGGGGCCCGTGCCCCACTACTTTGAGCCATAGGCACCACCCATGCAAAAGCTACTTTTAAGATGCTAATGTTCCATTAAAACTTTAGCACATTAGCAAGCATTATTCCATTTCATTGGGTTGCTGACCTGAGAAATACTGTAAAGATGTGAACATCTATGTTCAACAGAGGAAATATGTGAGAGAGCAAAGCTGCATGAACTCCAATAGGAAAGCCAGAATATTATGGTGAGTGTGCATGCACGTGCATGATGTGTGTAATTGTGGTAGTGTAATGGAACCTTACAGTGAATGTTGGGGAGAGTATCAGGGTGCAGGGAAAACCTGGAGTAGAGGCTGTAGTTCACCTACATGCCAGGTCAGTATTTGCTGGATGCCTCGATAAGGTGAGAGCTATATAGAGAAAAGAGTGTAAAAATACTTTCAGAATTGTTAAGTGTGTGTGTTGAGAGAGAGCGAGAGATAGCAGTGATAGTGTTCTGTTATTGATAGCTAGCAGCGAGCAGCTTAGTTGTTGCCATGTAAAATAAATACTAATAATTTTGCTTCACTTCAAAATATTCATGGAAGCCTAATTTCTATGACATAAGTAAAAACTCACAAATTCAAATGCAAAGAGGGCAGAGAACTACCGGGAACATTTCCTCATCAATGCCAGGGATATTATCTCCAATGGACAATGTGGGGCTGGTAACATAAGTTGACAAAATAAGTAGAACAAGTCAGAAAAAAATGGAAAAAAATTTCTTCAATGACTCTGAGGAATTCCATATGCCTATGCAAACCTGGTTTTGGCAACAGATGGCGTCTTTTGCAAGAAAGGTGAAGCAGTGTTAACATGAGAATTGAGCTTAGGCTTCAAGTTCCACGAGGTCATAACTCAAAGTTGCTTGGTGCAATCTAGGTCCTGTACTGGGGAAGGATTTTGTTCTTGACTAGGAGATAAGACATTTGCATTTCAGTGAATTGAATGAAAGGAAATTATAATTGAAAAAAATTGGGGAATGGATAAAATATAGTAAAAATAAACTAAATATAATGAAAGTTTTAGCCACTGCAATTAGGGAAGAAAAGGTGATCAAAGATATCCATGTAGGGTCAGAAGAAATCAAACTTTCACTTTTCGCAGATGACATGATTGTGTAGCTGGAAAACACTAGGGATTCTACTACAAAACTTTTAGAAATGATCAAAGAATATAGCAAGGTCTCAGGCTACAAAATCAACACCCATAAATCTGTAGCCATTATATATACCAACAACAACCAAGCCGAACAAACAGTCATGGACTCTATTCCTTTCACAATAGTGCCAAAGAAAACGAAAAAAAGTATCCAATGTACTCAGCCCTACTATGCTAAATTATAGCTTTCACATGAAGGCTAGAACCCAACTATACCACAAGACTATGAAGAAAGGACCAAGGAAGAGGAAGGGAGGGGGGAGGTTTGGGTGTAGGGAGGGTGATGGGTTGGGCCACATGAATGGTGCATATTTTTACCTATAATTACAAAAAAAAAAAAAACAACCAACACTGTCACAAAAATAAAAGGGAAAAACCCTCCTGGATTCACTTGAGACACTCCAGAATACATTCAGACAGTTGGAGGTCGACCGCTGCAGGTGACCGGAAAGTAAGGATTTTCAGGGCCAATCCCCAGGCTTCTGAGGCAGATGACCCCAGGAAGTAGACAGCTATTTCCCAAAATTGCAGATCAAGAAACCTCATTTAATCTATATTCCCTGCCTTTTAAACTTTTAAACAATTTTTTCTTTAGGGATCCTCCACTTTCAGAAATCACACAGTTGAAGCTGAGTAGAAGTGGCCTCCATCTATCCCATTCTCTCTTTTATCTTCCACTATAACTCTTCTTTCAAACTATGCCTTACTCTTACTAATCCTTACTGTTTTTCCAGCAGCTCAAGGACAGACCTGGCACCCTTTGTACCAGTCTTTCAAACCCCAGCCACACTAACTAATCAGTCTGATTGCTGGTTATGGCAACATCTAGATCATGCAAAGGAAATAGAATTTATTTTTATTTCTGCCAACATGACTGGTGGAGCCAATCTGGAAAACCAAAGTACGAAAGGATGTGGCATCCACACCCAGAGAAGAAGTAACATAGTCTTCACCTAATGGTTAGACAACAAGATATAAAAAAAGTTCTGGGGAAACTCAAGAGCTCTCTTTGGTTCAAGTAAAGTCGCTACAGAAGAATTTTGCCCTGTGCATTGAAAATCAAAATGATGCTGGATCTTTGCTAGGTGATATCCTGGAACAATATTATGATCAAACCCTATGGTTTGATTCCACAAATGACATTCTTACACCTCTCACAGACATTGTTGATGGTTCTGACACTAACCTTCATAATGAGAAAACTTGTCAAATTATGCTGTGAATAGCCCACAGGCCAGTCCTGTGCAACCTAGGATAGTTGACTCTCTCTCCTTCTTAAACTTCCAGGCATTAACAATTACATTAGGATAGACCAAAAGTCTGGATGAACCTGATTAGGTGACAGCATCAAGGTGTATAACTGCCAAAATCACACAAAAGACCTTTTCTATCAAGTATTTTCTAACCTGTTCTGCTCCCACAAATTGACAGGGACCACTGGGTGCAGCTGAAGTTGGGAGGCCGAGGTTAGTGAATTTTCTGAGCTCATAGATTCAAGACCAGCCTGAGTGAGAACAAGACCTCCACTGAAAAAGTAGCCGGGTGTTGGCGGCGCCCGTAGGTCATTCAGTAGGTCGCTGGCCACATACACCCAGGCTGGTAGGTTCAAACCAGGCCTGGGGCTGCTAAAACAATGACAACTTTAAAAAACAAAAAAATAGCCAGGCATTGTGGCGTGCACCTGTTGTCTCAGCTACTTGGGAGGCAGAGTCAAGAGAATCACTTAAGCCCAAGAGTTTGAGGTTGCTGTGAGTTAAGAATCTATGACACTCTACCCATGGTGACAGCCTGAGACTCTGTCACAAAAATAAATAAATAAATAAATAACTATTAAAAATCAATAAATAAAAGCACCAGGTATTGTTTGGGGCACCTGTTGTCCCAGCTGCTTTGGAGGCTGAGGCAAGAGAATCGCTTAAGCCCAGGAGTTGGAGGTTGCTAAGAGCTATGATGCCACAGTACTCTACCAAGGATGACAGAGTGAGACTCTGTCTAAAAAAAAATAAATAAATTTCACAGGGGCACATGACAACTTGAAATGTGAAAGTGCCAGTGATACGGAGAAGACATAGAAAACTGCATGATGGAAAGTCACAGGTTTTAACCTCACCGTGTCTATAAATACCACTGGTGTTTTTCATCTTCTGTAGTAGTAACATACACAAATGGTTTCCACCTAAGTGGTCAGGACACTGTAGATGTAGTTATCTGACACCCTCTGTTACCAAGTACTCCACAATAAATGTCAGTCAAATTACAAACTTGGCCTCTTTTGTTCATAAGTTGGTAGTTTATAGACATAAAAATGTGACATTATAAGAAATCCTCTTGTATATGTAGGGATCATGACAAAAACTGCATTTTTCCCTTGGTCACTTCATTCAAAGATTAACTCACTATTGTGAGCTAATTTTTTGTGTGTGTGTGTGTGTATGTGTTTTTATAATTGTGGTAGATTAAATAGAGAAAAGTTGGGTGGTGCCTGTAGCTCAGTGTGTGGGGGGCCAGGCACATACACTGAGGTTGGTAGGTTCAAACCCAGCCTGGGCCAGCTAAAACAAAAATGGCAAAAAACAAAAAAAACAAAAAAAAAATTGCTGGTTATTATGGCGGGTGCCTGTAGTCCCCACTACTTGGGAGGCTGAGGTAAGAGAATCATTTGAGCCCAAGAGTTGGAGGTTGCCATTTCCCTCGCTCTACCCAGGGAAACAGCTTGAGATTCTGTATCAAAAAAAAAAAAGAAAAAAAGGTTTAATTCCAGATACCATGTGTATGGGTGTAAGCATATGAATGATTACCTGTAGTTTCGGTGATAGTCAGAGATCTTTATATATTCCTTTTGGAAGGAAGAGGAGAGAATGTGGAAAGTATAGGTGCAGCAAGTGGTTGCTGGGAAGAGTCTTTGAAGATGGCTGGAAACAGATTTATTTGTAGATTAACATCAGAAACAGGTATCCTTCTTCAAATGACCTTGAGGCCAGATCTATTGGCGAGTAATAAGGAAGTGAGCAGCCACTTTTGATTCTCAATGAGGTTACTAAGGTTTTATGTAGATATTAAAGGGGCCTATTCCAATGCTCCCTGATCATGACTGGCCTTTAATTGAAAACATTCTTTATACAAAGTGTTAGGCCTAAGTGGTCCTAGAATAAAGCAGATAAGTGTCAAACCTAGGTTATAATGGAAAAACACCAGTTAACTCCTGGCAATTTCCAGACTACAAGTTTTTAAAAAAGGAATGAAATAAGTCTAGTTCACCCCCAAGATAAATGAAAAAGTACTAACTGTTTTCTCACTTCTAGTTGAGTCACAATTTTTTGCTTGGCTAACTCCCTGGGAAAAGAACCAACTGTCCTTTAAACAATACCAGGTGGAAAAAATACTGAGACAAAGATGTATGAACTAATATGTACATAGGGTGAATGACGTATAACTAACTAACCCCCAAGTTCTGCTTTTGTAGAATGTTTGCTTCCTATCCTTCCCATATGCACCCAAATAGCCTGTGTGCCAACCAGGATGCAGACCAAGCCTTAAAAACTCAACCCCTTGGGCGGCGCCTGTGGCTCAGTGAGTAGGGCACCAGCCAAATATACCGAAGGTGGCAGGTTCAAACCTGGCCCCTGCCAAACCTCAACAAAAAAATACCTGAGTGTTGTGGCGGGCACCTGTCGTCCCAGCTACTTGGGAGGCTGAGGCAAGAGACTCACCTAAGCCCAGGAGTTGGCGGTTGCTGTGAGCTGTGTGACGCCACGGTACTCTACGGAGGGTGATAGAGTCAGACTCTGTCTCTAAAAGAAAAAAAAACTCAACTCCTTAAACACTCAGGGCTGCTCTCAGAAACACCATGTTGGGACACTGAGGCAGTTGCTAAGTGGCTCTTCAATAAAGGGACTCTGGCATGAGTTCAACTTGTTTGGCAGTGTGGTCTTTGTGGAACTCCTGGGCACAACATAAGGAGTCCTATTTTGGGGTGAAATTTCCTTAGCTCCTTCATTTCCCTCAACTGGAATTTCCCTAGAAGTTTCACATGTTAAGAGCTGAGTTAGCACCAGGGGAGAGAGAGAGTGGGCTAGTAATCTAGTCATAAGATGTTTGAAAAGAGATACAAGAACAAAAATTAGGATGAGAATAAATAAGCAGAAAAGAACAGATCTGAGCACACTTCCCCACAGCCCATTAAACTCGTCTCTCATTCCTGGGAATAGGTCAGTCCAATGGAATGGTTTCATTAATTTGGTGAAGAATATTTATCTTGTTGTTTAAGAGATGTAGATGAGTCTTTATTTGCCCTGGCTGATTTACATAAACACAACATTTTCCTCTAATAACAGTATAAGCTCTTTTATGTTGAGTAGTCAAAGCATCTAGGATGCGTTGGTTTTGAGTTACAATAGGT
>CAUYPK010028676.1:0-31905 GCA_963574355.1 Loris lydekkerianus | reverse complement strand
TGTCTTATTCGGGTTGAGTCATGCTGGAGTTCTGAAACTGTCTGCTATCTGAATTTCAGAATCCCTTGGCATATCTGGAAAGTTCTCCTTCATAATCTCATGGAGAAGAGACTCTGTGCCTTGTGAAGCCACTTCGTCACTTTTGGGGATCCTTATAAGACGAATATTGGTTTTCTTCTAATTATCCCAGAGCTCTCTGAGAGAGTGGTCTGTTTTTGCTTTCCAATTCTCTTCTTCTTTGAGGGTTTGGGAGAGTTCAAAAGCTTTGTCTTCAATGTCAGAAATTCTTTCTTTTGCTTGCTCCATTCTGTTACTGAGGGATTCTACTGTGTTTCTCATATCTTTGAGGGCTGCAACTTCTTGTCTTAATGTGTCAAAATCTTTGGTCATTTGGTCTTTGAATCTGTTGAATTCTTGAGATAACTTTTGGAATTCTAATTTGATCTTATTTGCTATTGAGATCCTGAATTCAATTTCTGACATCTCAGCTATTTGTTTGTGCATGGGATCTTGTGCTGTTTCTGCCCCATTGATCCTTGGGGGAGTTGATCTACTCTCATTATTCATATTGCCAGAGTTTTTCTTTTGATTTTGCCTCATGATTGTTTTTCACCATTGCCTCTGGCCATCCTCAAGTTGGGGAGGTGTCTCTCCAAGGTTAGACCCCAGCGCGATCACTCTATTGTTGCTGGATGTTTGTATGGAGTGACCCTGTGTAGTTCCTCTTGGGCTGCTCCAGCTAGGGAGTTCTGGTTGTGGAAGCAGCTCTGGTGTGTGACACACCCAGATCCAGCAACAGGGCTGGGGGTGGTGCATATGGTTCTGGGAGTTCCTGACACCCAGTGACTTTGACACAGAGAGCCCAAGGCTCCAGCAGTCTCTGGCCAGGAGAAGGGCTCTGCACAGAGGCAGGGAGGGCTCCAGAGGGCATGCAGCTACCAGAGTCCCTGGCCAGATGAATGGGCTAGTGTGAAGGCTAGGAGGACACAGGAGATAGGACGCAGGGCTCCCACCATTCCTAGTCAGGGAATGCAGAGCCCTGGTGGGTGTGGGTCACCGATCGGGGGTTCCTGCACAGCTCTTATGGATGTCTGGGCAGCGCCAATCCAATGAGTTTGAGGTTGCTATGAGCTGTGATGTCACAGCACTCTACCCAGGGCAACAGCCCAAGGCTCTAGTGTACCAAAACCGTCTCACTCTGCCCCTAAGGATTAAGGCTGTAAGGCAGCTCAGTCCCCGCCTTTAGGCTGCTCAGTCACTAGGTTGCTTTGTCCCACTGGATCCTTGCTCTGGGACCCTGAGGGTGGAGCTTGCCGGGGCAGTTCTTTCACAATGGCTTCCTGCGCCCAGTTCAGTGGCTCAGTCTGGGACCCCAGGCAATGCCCAAAGTTTTCCACACTCCTGCTCAAGCTCTCCCCAAGGCAGTTCAACTGAGTGCCAAGTCCAAGAACACCAAAACAGTTCACAGGTAAGGCCCTTCCAGTTTGCAGTCTCACTGCTGCTTGTCCTCACGGTTGCCAGCGTGATAAGGTCGCTCAAACACACGCAACCACTTGCCAGTTCTCCACTGTTTTTGTCCTCCTCTTGGGGTCTAGAAGTTCCTTTCTGGCTCCCTGTATCCTCAAAGGGATGATTATAGGCAGATCCCACCGGCCAGAGATGCCTGGAGTCCTTTCTTCCCAGACTCACTGTGCCCAGTTGCAGGGAAGCTGTTACTTGACCGTCTTTCTGGATAAGGTTTTATAACAGTTTCAACTGTAGAAAGAAGTTCTAAAACTGCTCACTTATCCTTGAAGAGTTTAATCTCTGGACAAGAGAACCACTAATATGCAAATTACCACATTTGATAGCTAGAATTAGAGCTCACAGGAAGGCTGTTGACTAGAGAAACTCCCTTGCTATATAACCATAATTGCAAAAGGATCAGGAGCCATGTTTCTTTCTGTCTTTAGTATAATCCAGCTAGCAGTAAGGGACTTAGTTTAGAAATCCTTACAATTCCACTTCCTCCCCTGTCTTCTTACAAAAGGAAATGAAAGGCAAGTGACTACCTCCGCAGTCACACCAATAGGAGGCCTTCAGTCTCTTGGTAACCAGTCCGACATCCTTCCTGGGAAGTTGCATTTTTTTTTGAACCTCAACCTGTTCAAACAAAGACCAGGGATTATAATATAGTTTGATGAGCCTTAAAGTGCTATCTGCTATTGCGAATTTCCTTAACCCCAGTTTCAAAATTGATATTGCAAAATTGTACATGTCTCATGCCAGAAGTATAGGCACTCCTTTCCTACTATTTGTTTATCTTTTTTGAAATATTATCCATTGTTACAGTAGACTTTCAGAGTCATATATAATGAACCAAGGTTTAAAGAGATCAGATGATCACCTGTACAGCTGGCAATTAGTGGAACCAGGATCTGCTGACTCCTAATATTACCTCATTCCACAGTCCTATCACCCTAGTAACCTGAATACAATGTGGAAATTATGAGCAGGGCTTCCCCTTCTAACTTCCTGGATTTGAATCCCAGGTTCACACTAACAGTTCTGTGACCTTGGGAAACCAGCTTACTCTCTCTGTGCCTTTGTTGTTGTTGTTTTAAGCTGGAAAATAAGAATAATAATAGTGCCTACCCCTCAGAGGTTTTGTGAGAAATAAATAAGGTAATGCATTCAAAGCCTTAGAATAGCACCAGGCACCAGAGGAAATTCTCTATTAATGTGCACGATCATTAATGTTGGCCTTCATGGGAATCTACCTGATTTCTCTCCTATCTTTCTTTGGTGAAATAGTAACAGAATATGGCAGCAGGGTTGGCCTGTGAAGCCCTTTACACATGATAACAGAAATAAATGTGAATAAAACAACAGCAAGTGTTCAAATGAAAACACATTGACTATTACAGCATAATAATACGAAGAGATGAATAGAAGGTATGAAGAAAGTGTAATGAAATTAAGATGACCAGGACAGATCCTATTGGGTCCATGCCTACTTTTGTTCCTGGCTTCTTACAATTTCCATGTCCACAGCCTTATTTCCAGACACCAGCTCCTTCAACCTTTGAGGACTTGCTCTGGCCCCCTGCAGTCTGTTCTACTCCGTGGAAAATCAACACTCTACCAACAGGGGCCTCAGCCATTGACTGATGAGGATATATAACCCAGCTATGTGTGTTCAGGAATGTCTCACAGAACTGGCTGCAGTAAACACTTGCCAAATCCTTATTCAGTTCATACAACATCACTAGCTGCTCCTTATAAGAGCAGGCAAGAAGTAAAAAAGTCAGAGCCTCTCTCCTTCAGTACACACATACACACAGATGTCATTTTTGTTATTATACTTGCTTAAAGAACAGCTTTGGTGATCAGTCTTAGTACATTTCAAAATAAGTCCATGTGATTCTAAAAGCCTTTGCAGAATGTTATTAATTTCTACGTTGGATTTCTGTCTCTAGGCAACAAAATGATTTAACATAGCACATCAGACAGTAAAATTCCCTACAACTCTCTTTTAAAAATCATTCAACTTTGTCTTCACATCTTTGTGTTATACAGGATATATATTCCTTAGAATTATCTTCTTCTGAGTCTGTGACCAACCTCAACTGCTTTTTCAAAACCCTCACATAATGAATACTTGCTTCGAGACTCAGCAAGTTTCCTTTGCTGAGCTCACCCTGGGCGATAACATTGATGACATGGTTGGGACATTTGTGTTCTTGCAACATGACATATTTTTCAGCCACCTAATTTGATAATTGATCCTAAAGAAACGTGGCTCCAGTTCTTCTCAAATATTAGAATAATAATAGCAGAACAGATCTCAAATCTCAGAGGAACTATGTTATCTAAGATCTTAGCAACATGTTTCTCAATAGGACCAGAAGTTTCTGTTCGCAAAGTGCGAATGCTCAGGCAGCTGATGCCTGTGATTCAGCTCAGTGGATCCAGGCTAGGATTGCTTAGACTTGTAAGATAGAAAAAGAAAAAAGATGAACCCTAGTATACCAACTTTCTGATTCTGCCATGATTCAAAACATCATAATAACCTTTTCTCTAATATCACCATCATCCATAAATCACCCCCATCTAATGAGGTCTGATTAAGGGACAGTCCTTACAAAAGATGTCTACATATGTGTGTGTGTGTGCATATATATATATATATATATATATATATATATATATATATGCATATCTGTATGTGTATGTATAATATATGTATATTATTATATATATATGCATACATTGTATACATATATGTATATGCCATTTTTAAATTTTACCATAAATCAGTGAAAATTTCAGCAAATGTCTTCATCGAACTATAGACTAGCACATTTGCTACTGGTTAGACTAACCACACAAATGGATGCAAAGATAAAGTGGACTGTTTTCCACTGGTTTTCCATTTTGTCAAAATGAAAATCAAAGTATTCAATAGTTACTGGTTTCTACTTCTTTTTAAAACTAAATCTATATGCTTTTTTCCTTCACCAAAGTCTGAAATTTAGACCTGGGACCCAGCTATGGGACACCCATGTCCTCTCACTGTTGATGAGGCCATGCAGATATTATTTTTACATATGACGCAACTGAGACTCAGACAGATGCAGTCACTTGCCCAAGAGTTCAACATGGAGAGCCTAGGGCAAGATGTGCCTCTTCCCATTGCCAATTTCTAGCTCCTCTCCACAATACACCCTTTCACGTCATAGAACCAAAAACAAATCTCATAAGAGCTCTGACATACTTTTTGCCAACCCACACAAAAGATTTGGGACACCTGAGAAAATCCCACAACTGCTGTACAACAAGAGTTTGTTTGTTAGCTTATGACAGGAGGGGCTGGCCTTTTCACTAAGGGGCCTTGCTTCTCATTGATTCATACTCAGCCAGGAGTATGAATGTAGGAACCAGGTCCCTACAGACTAAGTATAGTGGCCTGAGACAATGATTCAATGGCTGAAATAAATAAATCACAAACAACTTCTTTCAAGTGTTATATAAATCTTTATACCCCAATCAGATGACTCATGCCTGTGCCCATCCATTTCTTTGGGCTTAGAAGCTATGATGGCAAAAAAAAAAAAAAAAAAAGCCTGAATATACTAAGTTACTTTGCACTGGGAGAGGTTATTTTTTTTCCTGCATTATATGCACATGATAAAAAAAAAATAATCCTCTAGTCATAGCTACAACCATGAATATTATCAGATTATTTTAGAGGCAAAGAAATAAATTGCTGTGGAGTCATATTCTCAGTGATTTGGTTGTTCGGAGGTAATATGTATTTTTTTCCCTCATGGGGGCAAAAGGTTTTGTGTAAAGTAAAATTACATGTGCTGCCTTCAGGGCATATGAAAGGTTTCAGCCAGGGAATCTGTGTACATTGAACAAAGAATTATCCTGGTAAGGACATATTCTGTCTTCAAAGCCAAGCAAAAGATGGGTGAGGTTATGTGGGATGATAGGGAAACAAGGGGGTTGGGTATGAGCATCCACAAGGCAACTCCTAATGAATACATAGAGATGGGAACAGCAACAGAATCCTTGGCACTTCTCTCTCTTTCTGGATTGAAAGGCTTTCTGCTCCTTCATGTGGCTGAATAACAGGCCCTGTTTGGGCTAGCATCAGGGAACAGGAAATTTTGGGTGGGACCTATGTACCGTAGCTCAGAAACATCAAAGTACAAGAAGAAATTGGTTCATTTTGTTTAAAGAGAAAAAAACGTTTGTTATCCAAGTTCAGTTCCCTGAACTTAGCCAAATGACTCCCAGAAGCACATTGCTTGTACCTCCAGAAGCTCCATGCTCATAGTAACTTATCTATGAGTCACTGGCTGCCTTCACCATGAAGAAATGCCCCCAGCACACACCACACTATATAGTCAAAACCTCTGTTGGGTTATTCCTGTCGTGTTTAGGAGACCTATCCATTTACATTTTGGTTAGAAGGTCAAAATTCCAGAATCAACTGAGTTTGCGTCATTAAATTTTTCTTCACAAGGATGTAGAAGAGATTTTAAAATGATCTCCCACAAAGTACTATAAATCATTGAAAGGGGAAGCTCTCTGAACATCGTTCTCCACACCACCTTCCAAGGGCACTGGTGAAAACCATATCTGATGAGGCTACCACTTGTTTAAACTCATCCTCACAATTGCCTTTTGATGATTTACCAGCCCTGCATAACCTCCCCAGCCTTTTCATTCATACATCTGTTCATTCATTCATCAAATATTGGTTGGACACCTGCTATGTGTCAGATACTCTCCTGTGCACTGAGGCACAACTAGCAATGGACAAAGTGGATGTAGCCCCTCTTCGTGGAACGGGCATTCAGCCTTGCCTGTCCCTCACTTTCTGTGCCAGCTACTCACTCCCCACTCCCTTCTCACATTTTCTCAGGTTCTTCTTTATGTTGAGAAGACATTTCATTCCTGGTAAACTCTCACTGATTCTTCAGATCTCATTTTAAACACCAGTTTCTTGGGGGAGGGCTTCCCTCCGTTTTCCTGAACTATGTCAGATCTGCATCCTTTCTCAATATTTCCCCTTTTATAACTATCTGAATTTTCATCTAGACCAGGGGTGGAAACCTTTTATTACTATGGGCCAGACAGTAAGAATTGTCATCCAGATAGTATTTTAGCATTTGGTCTCTGCTCAATTCATTCAGTCTATTACTCAATTCTGCCATTGTAGCACACATGCAGTCATAGACAATGCATGAATAAATGGACACGGCTATGTTCTGATAAAACTTATTTATACAATTAGGCCATGGGCTAAAGCCAGACTGGGGGCCACCATTGGCCAACCTCTGAACAACAGAACTTCCTATAATGATGGAAATGCCCTATATATGCCCTGTCCAATAAGGTAACTGCCAACCACAAGTAATTATTGAGAACTTAAAATGTGACTAGTACTACTGAGGATGTAAATCTCTACACTTATTTAATTGTAATTATTTTAAATTTAAATGTAACTAGCCCCATGTGGCTAGTAATAACCAGATTGGACAGCACAGGTCTGGACCATAAGGTCAGGAGCTGTATACCTCTTGCTCATACTGTGTCACCTGGACTCTGCACAGCAGCTGCACAGAGTAGGTGTTCAATACATATTTTTGAATAAATAAATTAATGAAAAGGTGCATAAATATATATATTTTCACATTTTGGATTAATATAAGGCATATACAATTAGGTTATGCTCTTTGCAACTGTTAGGAAAAGTCTGAGTTTCATTTGAGTCCTTCACCCAAGAGGTGTGCCATATACCCTTACATTGTACCCCTTAGGTGGGATGCCTTATTTTTCCATTCTTGAGATGTTCCTCAACTCCATCCAGATTAATACAAAAGATGTAAAGTCTTCATCTTTTTTATGCTTGAGTAGCATTCTATGTTCATTAATCCATCCACGCGTTGATGGGCACTTGAGATGTTTCCACATCTTTGGGATTGTGAGTTGAGCTACTTAAACATTCAAGTACAAATGCTTTTATGATGAAATAATTTTTTTTTTTCTTCTGGGTAAATACCTAGTAATGGGATTGTGAGATAAAATGGAAGATCTACTTTTAGCTCTTTGGAAAGTCTCCATACTTCCTTCCAAAAAGGCTGTGTTTATTTGTAATACCCCAACAGAGTTATAAGTGTTGTCTTTTCTCTGCACCCTTGCCAGCAACTGTGGCTTTGGGACTTTGTTACGTGGGTTGTTCTCACTGGGGTTAAGTGGTAGCTAGAGGTAGTTTTGATTTGCCTTTTTTTTATGATTAGTGATGCTGAGTATTTTTTCATGTGTGTGTTGGCCATTATTCTATCTTCTTGGGAAAAGGTTCTGTTCATTTCTCTTGCCCAGTGATTAATTGAGTTGTTTGCTCTTTTCTTGTTTATTTGCTTGAGTTCCCTGCATATTTTGGTTATTATCCCTTTGTCAGATTTGTAACATGCAGATATCTTCTCCCATTCTGAAGGTTATCTATTTGCTGTGCTTATTATGTCCTTAGTTGTGCAGAAGCTTTTAAGTTTCTGAGGCTGAGGCAAGAAGAGCACTTGTGCCCCAGAGTTTGAGGTTGCTGTGAGCTATGATATCACAGCACTCTATTAAGGCAGACAAAGTGAGACTTTGTCAAAAAAAAAAAAAGAAAGAAAGAAAGAAAGAAAGGAAGAAAGAAAGAAAGAAAAGAAAAGAAAAGAAAAGAAAAGAAAAGAAAAGAAAAGAAAAGAAAAGAAAAGAAAAGAAATTAGCCTAAGATATTAACAAATGGAAAAACATACCATGCTTATGGCAGGAAAGAATCAGCATTCTTAACATATCTATACAATCCAAAGTGGTCTACAAATTTAATGCAATTCCCATTAAAACATTAACATCATACTTTGAAGAACTTGAAAAAATAGTTCGTTTCATTGGAGCCAGGAAAAAACCCTGAATAGCCAATGCAGTTCTAAGAGATAAAAACAAATCTGGAGGCAGCACGTTACCAGAATTCAGGCTATACTACAAGTCTATAGTGATCCAAACAGCATTGTATTGGCATAAAAATAGATACATCAATCTATGGAACAGAATAAATATGAAATTATTTATCAAACTTCTTATTTCTTTTTCACCCCTGCTATGGCTCTTGATTAGATGTTGTCACTGGATACTTCTTCCTCTGCTAGTCTTGAACTGTTGTTTTTGTGTGCACAGTTTATCTCCACACTAGCCCATGAGTTCCATGAGGGTGGGAGCTGTGAGAGAGACTACCCAAGTGACCTTTCTTTGTCCAACACAGGCACATACACGTGACAGTCTACCTCACCACAGAGAGTTTGCAGCTACTAGTCTCCACCTGGGAAGGAAAATGACTTAGTCTCATGGCTACTTCTTTCTGAAATATGTCCTTGTCTGTTATGTCTCATAGGTCAAGCTTTATACTTCTTTGTGGTTTCAACTGTGATGTTTGGAGTTGAGAGATTCAACTTAGTCCTGCCTTTTCCTGTTTTATAACCTTAGCCAAGTCGCTTAAATATCCTCATGTCTCTCTTATGTAGTGGAGATAATTCTAATTGTGTTATAGATATCCACTACTTATCTCTTGGGAGTACTATGTAAATAAATATAATCACATCCATAAAAGCTTCTGAGCTCCTCAGAGATAAGCACTATTCTCACATGGCATATTATAATTAATCAAGAAGGTAGTTATTCTCACAGGTATTAAACTACTGATCTTTTTGTCTTCTCTGATTTATCAGGATAACTTAATAAAACTTCTGTGTCCCTCAAGTGAGCCAGCTGGTTATAAACAAGATCAAAATACTGCAACAATTGCAGGGTGGTAAAGGAGAGCCACTTGGTTCCAAAGTTGAATTATGTTCAATTGGCTTAGAGCTCCAACCCAGATGGGATCCATTTAACAAATCTTTCTGCCCTTCATTTCTTCTGCAGTTTGCATCAGGGGCATCCCAATGAAGGCACACCTGTATTTCACCACTACCTGAAAAATAAAGGCTGGTTTTCTTCACCACAGAAAGTCATTATTCAATTCCAGTGGGCTCTATACATCTTATCTCCAAACACGTATCATGCAAAGTCCTGCCAGAGGTCTACTCAAGGCTATATTACCCATTTCTAACCAATACGAGTGCCCACATCAATCTTTCTTTCCTGGAAGATCCTCACCTCTTCTTTCAACATTTCCAGTCTTGGCTCTCCCTCAGCAGATATTTACTGACACTCTGCTAGAAACTCTGTTTAGAATCTGTCTGGCAATTACATCTTTTCTGTGAATCTTTCACCCACCACTCTGGCTCTCCTCACAGGCTGCCCCGGCTTGTTGGCTAACTTTTGGTGGAAGAGAAAGCCAAATGATGGGAAACCAGCTTAACATCTCAAGGACTGAACTGATTCACCAGTAGAAAGAGACCAGTTAATGAAAGAGAACGTGATCTTTCATAAGTTTCATTTTTTTTTTTTTCCCTAGAGACAGAGTCTCACTTTGTCTCAGTAGAAAGCTATGGCATCACATGTCACAGCAACCTCCAGCTCTTGGGCTTAAGCAATTCTCTTGTCTCAGCCTCTCAAGTAGCTGGGACTACAGGTGCCATGTCTGGCTATTTTTGTTGTTGTTGTTGCAGTTTGGCTGGGGCCAGGTTTGAACCCACCACCCTCAGTATATGGGGCTGGCGCCCTACTCACTGAGCCACAGGCACCGCCCATTAAGTTCCATTTTTGTAACTTGCCTCTCTCTTTGACCTCTAAGGTCACTAAATCCTGACACTAGCTAATGTACTTTCTTTCTATCAGGTACCAGCTAACCCAAAGGTACCAGCTAACCCAAAGACATGCTCAATACATTAACAATCAAGAATTAAATTTTTGGCTTATACTTTCTCAGACTTAAATTTGAATTTTAGACAGTTCTGGTGGGTCTGGATATAGACATTTCCTTGAAGAAGTAACTCAGTTTTCAGATTTCTCCTAAACGTATCTAAACAAGGGTTTGAATGAAAAAACAAATGGGTAAATATTCTTACAGTGCATATGTATTAAAGCAATACTAGGTGTAATAATACATGAGCCACCAACTCTCAATGGCATAACCCAATAGAAATTTGTTTCTCACTCATATTAAGTCTAACTTGCAGTGATAAAAAGTTGAAGGAGGGTGGTGGTGAGAACTGTTCTACAGTGTTGTTCTGAGAACCAGGTGAGAAAATGCTTGATATTTTTAATATGTGGCTTCAACGTCATATTGCACATTTGGCCAACAACATTCAGTTGGCAACAGGGAAAAGAGGCTTTTATGAGCCATGCATAGAAATGACATACTTCACTTCTACCCACTTAATACTGCTCAAAAGTCAGTCACATGGCCACATCATTCTGCAAGGAATAGCCGCTGTGAGGAAGAGGAAAGGAAAATGGATTTGGTGGATAGCAAGTCTTTGCCACACCAGACAATCATGTTAAAATATTTAAAAGATAATAAGAGATAAGGAAAGCTATTATTTTTGCAAGTGTTGCAAGTGATCTTTTATTTTCTGTTCTTTCACTAATGAACAGAAAATATTTATTAAGTGACTTTCACTTTTAAATACTGAAAAAAATATTATTGTAATACAATATTGTAATACAATACTATCATATTATAATATTGTAATGATGGTGTTATGCAGTGAGAAGATCCAGCCTGGATCTTTATAGGAAGTGAAACCAGAACTGGGTGTTAGGGTGTCTATCTGTGGGGTGCACCTTGGGGGTGGAGGACATTTAGGGAAAAGAGTAGGAACTGAAGAAATTATTGAAAAGTGACAGCATAAGAAAAGGTCAGGAAAGAATAAAAAGCAGGGTGGTAAATGAAAGTAATTTGATGCTCCATAAGCAACAGATGGAAGGTGGGAAATCAGAGATCAGACAGGTCATTGTCTTCTATGCTAAGCAATGTAGCTTTATGATGAAAACTAACACTTCCCAAAGAGGCTTTTTGTCATGACATAGGTAGATTTATATAAAAGGTGGAAAATGCATTTGATATATGTGCAGGGTTTCCCACAGTTAAATGGTTTTATCACTTCATTATTGTTTATAGCCCTTAATAAGTTAATTCACTCAGCAAATAATGTGGGAGGCCTTAGGTAGACGCTGGGGATCCAATGATAAAAGAAGATGTGCCCCCCTGGCTCTTACAACTTAGTCTTTGGACATTGAAAGTCCCCAGCAGAGTGCAGAGGTATAAGGTACATAGTTTTTCTAGAAGCCTTTTTGTTGCCATCTCATCTCTGGGGAGCATTTTGAAAACACTATTACAAACGATGAATGGTGATTAGAGCTAGAGATAGAGTTGTCTATAAACTGCAAAGTCACAAAGCAGGAGGGAAAACAGAGACCACCCAGGAGCAATTGCTGTGGTCCAGGAGAAAGGTGATGACTATCTCCCCTGACCTGATGCTCTCAATTCTGTCTTTTGTTGGGGATCTTTCCATCCATCCATCACCACTGACTTTATTCTTCTATCTCTCACCCTTCAGGCCTTTGGTCTATTTTCCCTTGTTCATGAAACCTCCCCTGCCTTTTTCACCCACCATTAGATTCATCTTTCTCTCAGTTACCACAGTGCCCTGAACATCTCTCTATAGATGTTCATTTTCAGCTTGTAGTCTTTGTGGCAAGTTCTGTCTCCTGGCAGAACATATGTTAACACAGGCACATGATTAAGGTTGGTTAAATATCAAAATTGTAAGAAAAACAACAATAACAAAACCTTTGAGACAGACTTTGTGCTGGTGTTTTGATGCTATGTAAAAGGCAAATTTTAGTCTAAGTTGTATATTATTAGGTCATTAAATCTGAAATGTCCAATATCAAAGAAAGGTTATTATGTCTTGAACAAGACGTAATTGCACTTAATGCAAGTATACACCTACACTCTCCACAGTTTTGCCATCTTAATGGTAGCTTTTGTATGCCAACAGTAAAGAAGCCTGGAGAGCAACTGATGATTTAATTACAAAAGCTGTTTTCTTATAACTTGTGGAGAACTAAATGTTTTTCCTTGTAAGAAGTGGTCCAAAGGCTGAAAAAGTGGTGGTCAGTTGGGTGCAAGTTCTGGTGACTAACAATGGATGGCAGTGAGTTTCCAAGTCCAGCTTCTATAGTATGAGCAGCACTGTTGTGCAATAGACTTGTCTTCCAAAAGGATTGGCCTATTTATCAATCTTGGCTACTTCATTGGAAGCATCATGCCATCCACTTGGTTATAACGACATCGGCTATAATCGATTGACCAGGTTTCATGAAGCTGTGGTGGATAACACCAGCACTGGAACACCAAACAGACACCATTAGCTTTCTTTGATGCAGTTTGGGACTGCATTTCAGCACTTCATCTTTATCCAACCATTGTGCCAAGTACCGTATATACTCGAGTATAAGCCGAGTTTTTTCCGGCACAAAATTTGTGCCGTATATACTCGAGTATATACGGTACTTGTTAATGCCAAAAAAATACATTTTTCATCACATGTAACAATAATGTATAGAAATAGTTTACCTTTATGTGGTGAAAGCAAAAAAAGCCAAATTTGCAGACAATTTCTCTTCTGGCGCTTGTTTAATTCATGTGGAGCCCATCAACCCAGCTTCCTTACCTTGCCAGTTTGTTTCAAATGGTACAATATTAGTGGAGTAGTAACATAAGACCTTGCTGCTAATTCACACATAGGTTGAGATGGATTTACTTCCATTCCAGCTTTCAGCACATCATTATCCACCTTGGTGTCAGGTTGCCCACAGGGCTTATTTTTAAAATTAAAATCACCAGAATGGAACTTCTCAAACCATTGACATACTTGCATTTATTAGCCACATCCTTCCCAAACACTTTGTTGATATTTTGAGCTGTCTGAACTACATTGGATCCATGATGGAACTCCTTTTCAAAAACAACACAAATTTTTAACTTTCCATGATTTCACAAAAATTTCTTTTAAAAAATTTGAAAGATTATTATAAGGCAAAACATGCATTTGAAAGAATGAGGATGTAAGGCCTGGCATGGTGGCTCATGCCTATGATCCCAGCACTCTGGGAGGCTGAGGAGAGTAGATTGCCTGAGCTCACGAGCAAGAGTGAGACCCTATTTCTAAAAAATAGCCGGGCATTGTGGTAGGCACCAGTAGTCTCAACTACTCGGGAGGCTGAAGCAAGAGGATCACTTGAGCCCAAGAGTTTGAGGTTCCTGAGAACTATGATGCCACAGCACTCTATCAATAGTGACAAAGTGAGACTCTGTCTCAAAAAAAAAAAAAAAGTGTCAAAGTGAAATATCAGAGATATGAGCCATCAAACTTAGTACTTAAGGAATCAGACATTTCATACTTAATAACCAAAAGTATATCTCATTGGTTTAAACAACTTGAGTTGACCAAGCAATTCAATTTCTTCTACTACAGCTACCCTAGTAGGGTTCACTTGGATTTTACCATGTGGAACATGTCCTTATGCCAGGGTCTGCCAATAAACTGTCAACACGTTAGTGATGAATTACATTAGGTGTCTTAAAAATCAGAAATAAAATTATCAGGAAGGTGCTACGTCCAAATACATTTAATCTGGCTAAAAAATACATAGAGAATGTCTGTATAAAATGGCCAACAAACCATGAAAAAATCCTCATCATCCCTAATCATCAAAGAAATACAAATCAAAACCACTTTGAGATATCACTTAACCCCACTGAGAGTAGCCCACTTAATAAAGTCCTGGCATGGTTGTGGAGAGAAGAAAAACTTTAACACTGCTGATAGAATTGCAAACCAATAAAGCCTCTTTAGAAAGTAAGTAATTTAATTTACTATTCATTTATTTATGGCAGAGTCTCACTCTGTTGCCCTGGGTAGTGTGCCATGGCATCAT
Organism: Loris lydekkerianus; assembly: GCA_963574355.1. Lineage (NCBI taxonomy): Eukaryota > Metazoa > Chordata > Mammalia > Primates > Lorisidae > Loris > Loris lydekkerianus. Next base: position 17,484 of record CAUYPK010028676.1, on the reverse strand, counting down.
CATAGCTCACAGCAACCTCAAACTCCTGGGCTCAAGTGATCTTATTGTTTCAGCTTCCCCAGTAGCTGGGACTACAGGCGCCCACCACAAAGCTAATTTTTCTATTTTAAGTAGAGATGGTCTCATTCTTGCTCAAGCTGGTCTTTTTTCTTTTTTTAATTAAATCATAGCTGTGTACATTAATGCAATTGGGGGGCACTATACACTGGTTTTATAGACCGCTTGGCACATTTTCATCACACTGGTTAACATAGCCTTCCTGGCATTTTCTTAGTTGTTGTGTTAAGACATTTACATTCTACATTTACTAAGTTTCACATATACCCTTGTAAGATGCACTGCAGATGCTGTGTACTGAATATTATGAATAATACATTATAGAAGACATGCTAGAGTCTCTATCTTTTTTTTTGAGACAGGGTTTCACTATGGCACCCAGGTTGGAGTATAGTGGTGTGATCGTAGCTCACCATAACCTCAAATTCCTGGGCTCAATTGATCCTTCTGCCACAACCTCTAGAGTAGCTAGGACTATAGGCACAAACCACCACTCCCAGGTATTTTTTTAAAAAAATTTTTGTCCCACTACGTTGTCCATGGTGGTCATGAAGTCCTGGCCTCAAGCAATCCTCCCATCTTGGCCTCCCAAAGTGCTAGCATTACAGGCATGAGCCACCGTGCCCAGCTGTTTATGTTATTTTTTCTGTCTATTCTTGCCTTCTTTTACATTATTCATGTACCATTAATTATATATAGCTCAACTACTAACAACTGGGCCCATGCATGTTCACAAGGAGTCTAAGGTTCATTGTCACAAAGACATCTGGTCTCATCAAATTGATCCAAAAATTAAGTCCAAATCAAATCCCTATCACTGTAAGTTATGCATATGAGCGTTTATATGTGTGAAAAGTGGCAAAGTGATTTTAAATGGGTTAGTGGCATTGTATAATACAAAGACCACTCTGAACTCACTCCTCCCTGACCAGACCACCTATCACACTCCATTTGAGAAACAGATACTGGCCTGTTATTAGGCAGTTGTGGAGAAGGAGAGCTTTACTCTGGGCTGCAAGGTAACATTTTCCCCAGACATCTCCATCTTGGGTTTGTTCCACTCAGATACTATAACAATTGAACTTGGAAGGTCACAACAATCTTCTTATATTAAATGAAAATATTATATATAAGAGAGAGGTAAATCTGATACCACAAGGTGTCCTCCTTATATAAAAAGTTGCATACCTTTAGATGCTATTGTATCTCCCCTTGCTCATTGACAAGGGAAGCTGTCTGGTGACTGTACTTCTACAGAGTCAGAAGGATGGTTTGCCTTGGATGGCTCAGCCAAAATAAAAGCTAATGGTGTCACTGGGCTTCAGCTGTCCTTCATCCCCAATGACAACTCCAGAAGATCCACTACAGTGAGGGCCAGAAAGAACAACAAACCAATTTGAAAGCTACCATCTTTTCCCTAGGCATTAACTTCTAAGGAAAAGGCATAGCGCATTTTCACTGACTGTTGGGTTTTAGCTAACAGCTGTCTGTTTGAATCCATGAAATATTACTACTGATATATAAGACATCCCTCAATTAGTCCAAGGGCTCTGGAAAGCCATTGCTGCAATCAGACAGGACATTTATGCATTCCACGTGAACACTCATGGAAACCATCCATACTGAGAAAAGCCTAAATCAAACAATGTGGCAGGGTGGTGCCTGTGGCTCACAGGAGTGGGACGCTAGCCTCATATGCGAGAGGTAGTGGGTTCAAACCCAGCCCCAGCCAACAAAACAAAACAAAACAAAACAATGTGGCAAATTGGATCTGCAATGTGGCAGGGTGGTGCCTGTGGCTCAAAGGAGTGGGGCACTAGCCCCATATGCGAGAGGTGGTGGGTTCAAACCCAGCCCCAGCCAAAAAAATAAAATAAAATAAAACAAAACAACATGGCAAATTGGATCTGCATTGCCCTGGGGACTAGGAGTATTACCTAGATTCATTATCACATTAGGCAAGTGACTTGGCCACCATAATCCAGGGGGGCTCAAAAGAACTCCATCTGTTACCATTCAGTAGGTGACACAACTCTGAGCCCTGACCATTCCTGACAAAGAGCCTACTTCCATTCTCTGCTGCCATCTCCTGGCTACTTATGGTGTCTAATAACCACCAAAATCTATTCCGGCTATGAGATTGCCATTCTGTTGTGAGTGGCAGCCTGAATTCTGCTATGTTTGTGCCACTTATAATTTTCCAGTGCACTATGTTTATGGTGAAGGAGACCCAACAGTGCATTGATGGGCATGTCATTGAATGTGCATTGCATATTTCTTTTCATGCTGAGGCTGAAAGAGGTAGAGTGGATTTTCAAAGCCTTCACTATAAAAGATTTCTGGGACAGCCATGTTGTCAGAATTGTGGACTAGGTATCATAGTCAGACTATATGGTCATTATACAAGGCTGTCCGCAGCAAGAAAATACTCCTTTTTGGTTGGAATGGGGAACGTCAGGAAAGGAGGGGTCAGAGAATTTGGAGATTAGCCCTTTGTGTCATTGATTCCACACTGATAATCTTCAATTATTCCTTTCCCCCACCCCACTGGCCTTCATAAAAACAAAATGAGGGTGACTTCAACCTATTGCTTCTACTATAACCTCATGTTAGGCATTTGGTATGGTAGAATCACAGATCACAAGGATAAGGATCTGTTGGTGGAATTCGTGAAGCCTAGATCACTCCTCTATTGGCTCACTCAGGCAGCAATGGATAATATGGATCACTTAGAGTCCTACCATTGTGTCATAGTCCAAAGCCACATAGCCCTTGACACATCTGGATGGGTCTGGGAGTAAATTGGGAATGGATGAGTGAACGGACAAGGTACTAACTACTGGATTAGGACAAACAGACTGTGTGGCCATGGAGGGAGAGCAATAATCTCAGTATCTAGCATGGAGCTCCATAGATACTGGGAGGTATGGGGAAAGGGGAACAATAAATGTTTTATGTCCTATGGATAAAGCACCACAGTTTGGCAAACATCCCCATGGTTCACCTAAGTCAAGTGGCAGCAAGGGCTAACTGACCCACAGGTGGTTTGGCATTCTTATCTACATGCTAATAGGAATAGACAGTTTCCCATAGCCATGGCTATAAAACTTGGATCCTCTCATATGTGTATAAAACACTCTGACCAGTGCAACCTTGTTTGTGTGTAACTAATATAAGTCCACATGATTCTCCCGATGCACCAGTGACCTATCCCATGCATGGCTACCAAAGCAACATCCACACAGTGACACTGCCCATGTGATTTTACCAAGCCAATATAAAGGTGATCTAAATCAAGTGTAAAAATCACCTTTGGGTTGTATGTGTTGAAGAGTGGGCCACAGAATAATTTTTCATTGGGGATAAGGGTGACTCACTACTCCCTATTATTAGTGAAAGTGATGCCACCTTTTTGATCCTTTGTTGGGACACTAGGTAAAGAAGGCTTTCCTAGCTGGGGGATACATTGATTCCTGGTCTATACATCTGGCATCAATATCCATGCCCTAGAGACAATAGTCACTAATGTATTACTAACTTTAGCTTACATAGCCAATAAAATGGCACAAGCTCTAGAAGATTAGAAAATCAGGCTAAATTTCCTTATGTAGATTTCAGTGGATAATATACTGACCTTAGACTACGTTCAGACTTAATGGGGAATAGGTTGTATGTTCACCAACATCTGCTTTGTGTTTGGCTTCATTCTACCAGCCAAGCGGAGCAGCTCAGCTAATGCATCAGTTCAGGTGTAAGACTTCGCACAGCTGGGGCACTTTCCTCCAAGATCTGGTATAGGTACCATACTAAAAACTGGTATTTGATGTCAAGCTCCCCAAATATAAAGTAAATGAATCTGGGAATTAAAGGGTGAAAATTAGATTGGCTTCTATAAAAAGGAGTCTTATTCCATCTTTGGAAGTTTAACTCCTGGAAGCATTTAAGTCTCATCCTTTCTCCTTCCCTTCCACCCCATATTTGGGCAAGCTGAAAAAATATTCTGGGTAATCTCTCCTTGAATACCAGCGGGACCCCAAGTCTATACACATCTCTTAGAACCCTCATCCTGGCCCCTCTTCCTGACCAAACAAAACCCCTCAAAGACAGTCTCCTTTCCCCACTCTCTCAAGTTGTTGTCATAAAAGTTTGAGAAGGGTTCCATTTTCTCCCCTGAAAGCCTTATTATGTAAGCAATAAGTCATACCTTGTTGGTATGTGTATGATGTCATCAATCTTAATGTCTGAAGCAAATTTTAGGTGGAGAGTTGTACTAGTCAGGGTTTTCCAGAGAGACAAAACCAATAGTATATATGAAAGGGTATTTATTAGGAGAATTGGTTCACACAATCACAAAGGTGAAATCCTATGATAGGCCATCTGCAAGCTGGAAGATGAGGGAAGCCAATAACAAGGCTCTCAGAAAAGCTGGGAGTATGGCTCGGTCCAAGTCTGAGAAACCTCAAAACTAGAGAAGCCAGCAGTGCAGCCCCATCTGAGGTAGAAGGCCTGAGAACCCCTGTGAGGTTGCTGGTGCAAGTCGCAGAGTCCAAAGGCTGAAGAACCTGGAGTCTGATGTCCAAAAGCAGGAGGATAAAAAAGTCATCCTCTTGTGGGAGGGTGGAGGAGGAGAGAATGGGGAGGGGGAGAGAGAGAGAAAGAACCAAGCAAATTTAATGCCCCCCTTTTTCTGCTTGCTTTGTCCTAACCTCACCCCTAGTTGATTGGATGATGCTTTCCCATATTTAGTCTTCCTCTCTCAGTCTACTGATGTACATGTCAGTCTCTTCTGGAAACACCTTCACAGACACACCCAGAAAGAATGCTTCACTAGGCATCTAGGCATCTCTCAATCCAGTCAAGTTGACACCCAAAATTAACCATCACACAGTAGTCCATGCTTTGTAGACTGGCTATATCAGCTCCTGTCACTATTATTCTCTGTAGCATAACTGCAGAAAGCGTACTTCTCATCCTTGAATTTTTAGGGTCTGCTATATTAGATGTCCTGGGTCCCAAAAGGGAGTGATTCCACTAAGAGTCAAGGTTGAGTTCTACTAAACCTGAAACTACAGCTGCAACCTGGTCACTTCAATTTCCTCAAGAGAGTGGTTCAGCAGGCAGAGAAAGGAGTTTATATGTAACCACTGGAGAAAACTGACCCTTATTATCATCCGGGGATAAGAACTATTTCTTAATAGTGATAGGAAGAAATATGTCTGAAATCCAGAGGATTTATCAGAGATTGTTCTGTGCCCAGTGACAATGGTAAATGGGATCAGTATAAAATAGCTGTTGATTTCTTCATTTTTTTTTTTTTTTCCTTGAGACAGAGTCATGCGATCCTCTTGCCTCAGCCTCCCAAGTAGCTGGGACTATAGGCATCCACCACAATGCCCAGCTATTTTTTGGTTATAGTTGTCATTGTTGTTTGTCAGCCCTGGCTGGGCTGGATTTGAACCCGCCAGCTCCCATATATGTGGCTGGTGCCTTAGCCACTTGAGCTACAGGCACCGAGCCCTTCCTTTCCTTCCTTCCCTTCCTTCCTTCCTTTTCTTTCTTTTCTTTCTTTCTTTCTTTCTTTCTTTCTTCTTCTTTTTTTTTTTTTTTTTAGTTTTTGGCCGGGGCTGGGTTTGAACTCTCCACCTCTGTTATATGTGGCCGGTGCCCTACTCCTTTGAGCCACAAGCCACAAGCTTCTTCTTCTTTTTTTTTTTTTGAGACAGAGTCTATGTCGCCCTCAGTAGAGTGCTGTTGCATCACAGCTCACGGCAACCTCAAACTCTTGGGCTTAAGCCACCTTCTTGTCTCAGCCTCCCAAGTAGCTGGGACTACAGGCGCCTGCCACAAGGCCCAGCTATTTTTTGGTTACAGTTGTTGTTTGGCAGCCCTGGGCTGGATTCAAACCTGCCAGCTCCGCTGTATGTGGCTGGCACTTTAGCCGCTTGAGCTACAAGCACCGAGCCTCTTCATTTTTGTTATTTTTTGAGACAGAGTCTCACTATGTCGCCCTCAGTAGAGTACCGCACTATCACAGCTCACAGCAACCTTAAACTCTTGGGCTTAAGTGATTCTTTTGCCTCAGCCTCCCAAATAGCTGGGACTAGAGGCGTCCACGAAAAACGCCTGGCTATTTTTTTGTTGTTGTTGCAGTTGTCCTTGTTTAGCAGGCCCGGGCTGGGTTCAAACCCGCCAGCCTCAGTGTAACGGGCGCTGAGCTGATTTTTTTTATATTTTTAAGAATTGTCTACACTTGAGGTCTTGGCTAAGTGGAGCTGAATACAACAAAACGTCTTGGATCATTGTCTCAGAAATCATTCTAGGCAGCCTCTCATTTCTTGGGCCTGGTTCTTTAAAAATAGTATCTTTCCTTACTAATTCTTTGAAGGTTGGCAGCGAATTTAGCAACATTCATTAAACATCTTCCAGTTCCTGTTTGTAATACTTTCACTCTGTTCTGCTTGTATCCATTATGAACTTTATATGTCATTTTCTAGAAAGCTTTAATATGACAGAATGACCAAATTGTCTTTTTATGATCCCTGATATTTGAGCTATATATATATATATATATATTTTTTTTTTTTTTTATTATGATTGTGCCCCTACTGGCATAAGTATCTTCAGGGGGAAACTGGGAAACGAATCACAATTCACGTGTCTCAGGCAAACTAGAACAGAATGTTTGCTGGAAACAAAGTAGCCAGACTTTTGTTAAGTTTAGAAGGCAGCTCAAGGCCTTAACTCCTCAAAGGAAGCTGAGAATTATGATTATTCATTGGATGCAGGGCATGTCAATTATTACTTTTCAGCAAATCAGTTTAAAGCTCGAACGGAAGTGGCGAGGCACTTTGAGGGCCCTTTGCTCATCCGCTTGATCTTTCCCACTTTATCCCACACCGTCTTAGTTGCGTGCAGCTTCGGTGGAGCACATCTTTGGCACATCGCCTGTCTTTTGGGTTCCTAGACTGCCACGGACACTGTTGCAGACTGTTTTCTCCTGTGTAACGGACTTCTCTGCTGTCCCCTCGATCTCTCAGCAGGGCTCACTGCCAGTGGCCTCTCTCTCTTCGGCAGCAGCAACTTGAGCAGCCGCCATCTTTGCTGTCGGCGTCGATGCTGTGGTCTAAACTGCCACTCCAGCTGAGGTGCGTTTTTCCTGCCATGTGTGTCATGGAGAGGCAAAACCTGACCTTTGGTGTTCAGGAAAGAGCTAACAGAGGCGTGGCCCCACATCCCAGATCCTTCAGGGGTGGTTTGGTGTCCGCAAAATGGGTTTTGGCAGTTGCAATAGTCATGGCTAGTTGGCCTTGTAAGGTATTTGTAGGAGCCCTCTGGGAGGAGAGTATTCAGGAGGTAGTGCAGAAAACCGTTGAGGAGACCGGAGTAGTTAAGCCCATTGAGGGGCAGGGACAGGAAAAAAAGGAAGAAAAGGAGAAGGGGGGAGATAGGGAGGAAGACGAACACACAGTGGATAAGGAGGCGGTGAAGGAAGAGGGCCAGGAGGGTGGAGAAGGAGAGAAAGGTGGAGAAGGACAGAAGGGTAAAGAGAGAGAGGAAGGAAAGGAGGATGAAGACGGAAAGGAGGGTAAAGAGGGAGAGAAGGGTGAAGAGCGAGAGGAGAGTGAAGAGGGAGAGGAGAGTGAAGAGGGAGAGGAGAGTGAAGAGGGAGAGGAGGGAGAGGAAGATGATGATGAAGATTATGAGGAAGAGGATGAGGATGAAGAGGAAGAAGAGGAGGAAGAAGAAGAGGAAGAAGAGGAGGAGGAAGAAGAAGAGGAGGAGGAGGAGGACATAGGGGAGGAAGGAAGTGAGGAGGAGGAGAGCAACGAGGAAGATGAGGAATTCATGGCAGATGCCAGTGAGTTCTTCATGGTGATGTTTCAGTTCCTATTCTTGGATCTGGTCTTTGCCCTTCTAAACTCTGTCTATTATAATGAGCCTGTCCCGGCCCAGCCCCAAGCGCGCAACATGCTGGGTGGGTACTACTCCCGGGAACTGGAGCACCCAGGAGCACCTATATTCTGGGAGTGGGAGCGAGTGGGAGCAGGAGCCCAAGTCTGTGAAAGCCAGTACCCGGCAGCAGAAACCGTGTCCCGGGTGCCAGAGGAACCCGCAGAGGTCACTGCATCCCAGATCCCAGATGAAACAGCAGCGGAAGTGGAGATCACCGAAGGCGAGGGTGAGTCCGGGCCTGTGCAGTCAAGGGGGCAAGGCTGGGGAGTGGTAGCAAGTCCTTTGGCCCTTGCAGCCTCCATTGGCGCAGCTGGCTCACTTGCAGTCAATGCTCAGTGCCTCCTGGCAGTGGTTAAGTGAGGGGTCAATGCTGTCAAGAAACTATAGGAGTCAAGCGCCGCTGCTCACTCTTACAATCCTAGCACTCTGGGAGGCTGAGGCAGGCAAATTGCCTGAACTCAGAGCCTGAGTAAGAGCTAGACCCAGTGTCTACTAAAATTAGAAAAACTAGCCAGGCATGGTGGCAGGTGCCCTTAATCCTGACTACTTAAGAGGTGGAGGCTAGATGATCAGTTGAGCCCAAGAGCTGGAGGTTGCTGTGAGCGTGACGCCATGGCACTCTACCCAGGGTGACAGAGTGAGACTAGACTATGTCTCAAAAAAAAAAAAAAAGAATTTTCATAGAAAAGTATTAGATCAAAAATTGGAAATATCCAATAATAAGGACTTGGTTATCTAAAATTATGGTATATAGACCAGGTGGGGTGGCTCAACCCTGTCATCCTAGCACTCTTGAGGCTGAAGGCAAGAGGATTGCTTGAGTTTAGGAGTTAGAGACCAGCCTGAACAAGAGCAGACCGTGTCTCATCTAAAAATAGAAAAGAAAAAAAACATCAAACTAGCCGGGTAGGGAGGCAGGTGCCTGCAGTCCCAGATATTCAGGATACTGTGACAGGAGAATTATTTGAACCCCCAATAATTTGAGGTTGTTGTGAGCTAGGCAGACCCCATGCCACTCTACCCAGGGCAACAGAGTAAGACTGTCTCAAAATAAAATAAAATAATAAAATAAAATAAAAAATAAAACTTCAGGAGGAATACATACAAGTAGGACCCAATTCTATGCAGTCTTACAGTCTTGAAAATATGCTTCCTTCTACCAACCTCTGTGAGATAAGAGATCTGAGATCTTCAGTATAGTGTATGAGCCCACAGAAGGTGAATGTCAGTGGGAAGTAGGTGGTCAGGAAGGAGCTTGGGACAAAATGGAAAGACAGCATGAAAGGAAAGGGTAAACAGATGCCACACCCCTCTTTTGATTGACAGCTTTAAAAAATGTAAAGCTTCTTGGTAGGATGACTATGAAAGATGTGAATTATTTGTTTAGGGGCTGAGAAACCAATAGACTACATAAAATTTGTCTCTAAGTCAAATGATTTTCAACAAAGTTCTGACAAAAACATTAAATGCGATCAGACCCAGATGATTCTGATCTTTCCTGCTCCAAGGGCCCGAAATAATTAGCAGGATGGGATGTGAGATATATTGGAAAGAGGAAAAACGTCATGGTGAAAACTTACCAAGGGGCAAAAATGTGAGAGTCATTAGTGTTTTACCAGTCAGTAGGAAAATTGCCCAGCTGTTTTTTTTTCTCCCACATAATATTGCAATTGAGTATAAATTGGGATTTTTTTTTCTGAGAAATTCTAATTCCAAATTCTGTATTATTCTATACTCAAGAAGCCACTGAATATAAGTATGAAAATTCTGATGGAGAAGCTAAAGAAGCTGGAGGTGAGGAGGGGAAAGAGAAAGAGAAGGAAAATGAAGAAGCGGGAGAAGGACCCGATAGCATCTGAATAGCCTGTCCAGGGAATCCAGGTATTTATATATAGTCTTCAGTATCAACTAATTGTTTCTTGACATATACCTGTTGCTAACAGCTTTGTTTTTTAAATTTTCTCTGTGAACTAAAGAAAAATGTTTGGTAACTTTTTGTTTAGAAAAGAATTTAATGTTAATGCCCAGGCATACTAGATAAATAGAAGGTAATACATTCTGAAATATACCTTATTTACAGCTACAAGTCCTTTATTCTGTAGTTGTAGGATTACTGCAGATGAGAAATTAATCACTTGCCCACAAAAATGTATTCTCATGAACTAACAATGTCTTTGATAAGATTGACAACCGGTTAAAAAGTTGAAGATCCCAAGTGAGACTACATTTTGGTTAATACATAAATGTTAGTTCAGTTTAGATCTTTATATTTCATATGACACTGAAAATAAATAGTATTGATCACTGAATTAGTATGTCTTAGTTTATGTGTATACATATACACATTTTATATATATATATATATATCTGAATTTTCATGTGTATCTGTGGAATGTGTTAACAGCCTAATTCTCATTTTACAGATAAGGAAATTGAGGGTCTAGGAATACACATAGTTTGTGTAAAGAGAACAGACTTTTAAGGTTAAAATATTTATTTAAATCACAAAGTGGCTGCTCAAGAAAAAAAATAAGTATTGACAGTGGTGAATAAGAGGGCAAAGAGGCTGATGTGATCTGATGATTGAATCCATCCAATGAATAAGCAGCCTGATATGCAAGGGTGTGTGTTCCAAAAGTAGAATGTTTTGTTTTCTTTTTGAGACAACAGATGTAAATGGGATTAACTCTTAGATTTTGAAAGTTATTGGATCATGATAATGATATATTATATAATGGTGTATCACGATAATGGTTAAATGTATCTTATTTCATCCTACAGTTGGAAGGCATGGATGGAAATAGATGGAGAAAGAAGAAGTGAATTTGTTCTTCATAGATTTCCCAGTTTTTAGTAGCCCTAAACACTGCACTTCAAAGTTCATCACAAAAAAGAAAAAAAAAGTTCACACAGTAGTGAAATTAGCTGACAACTGTCCTCTTACCTTTTACCTCATGTTGAACCTCATATTTTTACCTCATATTTTGAACCTCAAAATAAAAGCTTGTTTGAAATGAATACACTGTAGATGTCTTTATATAAATAGCACTAATTGAAGTCTATCTTTTCTTTTTCTTTTGGCCTATCATTCTGTCATTAAGATGAATCTTTCAACTATTTAGTAAGCCTTTTTCACATTCTTTTATTGCAGCCAAAAAATAAAATGTAAAGTTATAAACGATTTGTATAATGACAGAGATGGAGATTTAGCCTCTATTGCATTTTACTGAAAAATAAAACAAAACAAAACAAAAAAACAAAAAATGACCCAGCTTGCTTGGAGAGCAGATAGTACCATCAACATCATCTGGAAACTTATTAGAAATGCAAGTTCTCAGGCCCTACTCCAGATCTATTGAATCAGATTCTGAAGGTTGGCTAGCAATCAGGGTTTTTACAAGTCCTTCTAGGTGATTCTAAGCAGACTGAAGTTTGAGAACCAATGGTGTATAACAATAGGGAAAATGAACTTCACCTACAGTTAAAACCGTCCTTAATTCTCTGACTTGGTACAGTTGCAGGTATACTGAACAGAACAGCCAAGTCTGGACTGGGGAAGAGACTAGAATTCTCAGAGGTCTGAGATACAAAGACCTCGTAAGGAGAATGTGTTCTTTGTTTAGGTCTGCTATAACAAACAAACTCTTAAAACAACAGAAATTTATTCCCTCAGTTCTAGAGTCTAGAAGTGTGAAATCGAGGTGATGGCGGAGATGGTTATCTCTGGAGCGTTTGAGGGAGAATCAATCAATTCCATGCCTATCTTGGTTCATTTGTTGCTATAAAGGAATACATGAGGGTGGATTATTTATCAAGAGAAGTTTATTTGGCTCACCATTTTTCAGGCTGGACAAGGAGCATGGTGCCAGCATCTGCTTTTGGTGAGGACCTTAGGAAGCTTTTACTCATGGGGGAAGGTGAAGGAGACGCAAAGGGTAGCCAGCTGATGTGTAAATATCTTGTGAGAGTGTGGAACCAAGAAAGAGGAAGGAGGTGGTGCCAGGCTCTTTTTAACAATTATTTCTTGCAGGAACTAACAGCAAGAAGGAATTTACCAAACCATTCATGAAGCTTCTACCCCCGTAATTCAAACACCTCCCACTAGACCCCAACTCCAGCTTTGGGGATCAAATTTGAATGTGAGCTCAGAGGGTAGGGCGCCAGCCCCATATACCAAGGGTGATGGGCTGAAACCCAGCCCTGGCCAAACTGCAACAACAACAACAACAACAAAAAAAAAAAAATAGCCAGGCGTTGGGGCGGGCACCTGTAGTCCCAGCTACTTGGGAGGCTGAGGCAAGAGAATCACTTAAGCCCAAGAGCTGGAGGTTGCTGTGATTTGTGACGCTACAGCACTCTACTGAGGGCAATAAAGTGAGACTCTGTCTCAAAAAAACAACAAAAACCCAAAAAACAAAAAAACAAATTTCAATGTGAGACTTGGTGGAGTCAAACCAACCATATCCAAACCATAACAATGTCTTTCTCCTAGCTTCTGGTAACTGCCATCAATTTTTAGTGTCCCTTGGCTTGCAAACACATGACATGAGTCTAATCTCTTCTTCCATTTTCACATAGTAGTTTTTTCCTCTGTGTCTCTGTCTTTGTGACTTTTCTTCTTTATGATGATACCAATCATACTGGATTAAGGGCCTACACTAATTCAGAATGACTTTGTCTCAAATTGATTGCATCTGGAAATAACCTGATTTCCAAATAAGGTCCCATTTATTCACAAATTTTAGGTGGTAGAACTTAAACATATCTCTTTGGGGGACATAATTCAACTTAGAAAAAGGAGCAAATATTGAATGGTGACAGTGAAAAATAGGTAAGGGAAAAAATCTAGTTCCAGAAAGATAAGTATTATAACATGAATATGAAATTTAAAAATATATAATACTAGGCTCAGGGCCTGTAGCTCAGTGGCTAGGGTGCCAGCCACATACATCAGAGCTGGTGGGTTCAAACCCAGCCCAGACCTGCTAAACAACAATGACAACAACAACAACAACAAAAATAGCCAGGTGTTGTGGCAGGCGCCTGTAGTTCCAGCTACTTGGGAGGCTGAGGGAAGAGAATTGCTCCAGCCCGAGTTTCAGGTTGCTGTGAGCTATGATGCCACCGCACTCTACCGAGGGCAACATAGTGAGACTGTCTCAAAAAATATGTATACATACAATACTATGTATTCATAATAGTTTCATATATTTGTAGTAAAGGTATACATAGGAATACTGCATATTTATATAATAGGCAGAAAGATATGTATGAGAATAATAAATGCCTTATTTAGGAAAGAAGCCAAATTTTGTGGAAAGGGAGAATTTAACTGGGGAGGGGTACACAGTGGGCTTCAACTCTTATTTGTAATCTTACATTTCTTTCCAGTTGGATGGTGAGTGCATGAATGTAGTATTCCCTATATCCTTCTGTAGGTCTGAAATATTCCCTAACAAAAAAAGAAAACTTAAAAGAGGAAATGGGCCTAATATCTGGGACCGTTTTAAGGAAAATAAAATTATATTTGAACAGAGTAAAAGATCAGAGAAAGGGCAGGCCAGGGGTTTGAGGGTCAAAATCCTTGTTTCTGTATTTAGTTAAGGCTGCCTGGATGCTTACTAATCAGCATCATTGTGTTTTTCTATATTCTATGGCAGTATAGCTCATATCTTAGAGTATATTAGCATTATTTATATATGTATATCTATCCTCCTAACCCCTACCTCCCTCATTATTGTCTGGGACTTTAAAGACTTTATTTATCTGTTCTAAAATACCTAGGACTGTGTTTTCATTTTAATATGTGCTTGATAAAGTTTTGTTAAAACAAAGGTAATGTAATACACGCACAACCCACTTTTGTCTCTAGTGTTGACATTTAACAATGCATTATCATGTAGTGACACACGCTTATGGGTGGTAACAAAAAAGGCAAAAGGCCTTTGTTACCATTATTTGAAATTAAAAATCAATTCAAAGCAGAATTATTCACACAATGTCATTTGAAAGCCCTTAAATTGGTTCTGGTTGGTTCATGCCATGCTAGTGGTTTACTTATTAAAGGCTCTATGGGGCGGTGCCTGTGGCTCAAAGGAGTAGGGCGCCGGCCCCATATGCCAGAGGTAGCTGGTTCAAACCCAGCCATGGACAAAAACTGCAAAAATAAATAAATGAATTAATAAATAAAATAATAATAAAGGTTTTATGTTTTCCCAAGAATCTTACTGGGCACTATGGTTTAAAAAGATACCCTCCAGGCCGGGCATGGTGCCTCTATTCCCAGTGCTGTGGGAGGCCAAGGCGGGTGAATTGCCTGAGCTCAGAGGTTCGAGACCAGTATGAGCAGCAGTGAGCCAGAGTAAGACCCCATCTCTACTAACATCAAAAAAACAGCTGGACGTTGTGGAAGGCGCCTGTAATCCCAGCTACTGGGGAGGCAACAGGAAAGAGAATCGCCAGAGGAAGAACATTAAAAAAAAAGAAGAAGAAAGAAAATGAACAAAAAAAGAATACTTCAAACAAAGAAGAATGAACAAGCAAGCTGAAATTAAAAAAAAAAGGAAAAAAAAAAGAAAAGATACCCTCCAAAATCAGGTGCTGCCAATGTGATGGTATTAAGAGACTGGGGCTTTATAAGGTTATTAGGCAAGGAGCACTCCTCTTTCATGAATGGGATTAGATGCCCTTACAAGGCACTTGGCAGAGAGAGTTGGTTCTCCCTTGTCCTGCCTTCTGCTATGTTAGAAAGCAATAAGAAGGCCCTCCCCATATGCTGGCACTTTGATCTTGGACTTCCCAGCCTCCAGAACTGTGAATAAACAAGTTTCTGTTCTTTATAAACTACCTAGTCCCAGGTATTTGGTTATAGCAGCGCAAAATGGACTAAAATACTGAGGTTCGCTCCATTAGATAAAAGGCACATATGCAAGTCTCTTTGAGATAAGACCTTTGGATGTTGGGCTTTTGCTGAGACTACTTAGAGACAACATTCTTAATATTCTTAGAAGCCGTATTATTTTGCTTAAAGGTTCTCTGTGGTAATGCCCCAGGCCTTATCAAAGGATTTTGTAGTTGCATCATTGGTTTCATCTTTATACCATATTTTTGGGAAGCACTCCAGATTTAATTTTTGTTTAGATAACCTTTCCTAAACTTTAGCATTCTGTGCCATTTGGAAACACAGGGGATTTTGAAAGCAGCAAGTTATATCTTTATTTTGTTTAAGCTAAAGTCTGTCCTTTAACTTTCTTTTCTCACATTTTGCTATAAACAGAAAAAAAAAGAAAGAAAAAGAAATCCAGGCAATATTTCTAATATTCTTTGTGTAAATATCATTTTTATATCACCCAGTTTGTGGGTACATTTTCTATTCCCATTACTGCCGTAAATAACAAGGCATCCCTTTCTTCTATTTTCTAATACTGCTTTCTTTTCTTCCCCCTAAGATCTCACAGCCAACCTCCACAATGACCATCAGGTTTTGTGATAACAGCCTGTTCAATGCATCTTTGACTTTTGCTAATAGTCTCTTCATATTCCTTCCAGCTTCAGCTCTCTTCCTAGTTTCAAAGACATTCTATGTTTTAGGTTTTTGTTACTGTAGCACCCTACTCTTGGTACCAACATCTATTTTAATTGTTTATTGCCATACAACAAATAAACCCTAAAGTGGGGTGGCTTAAAACTATAAATAAATAATATCTTAAGTTTCTGTGGGTCTGTCATTCAAGAATGGCTTCACTGGGTAGTTCCATCTTTGGGTGTCTCAAGGTGTCAGCTGTGACTACGGTCACTTGAATGGATCTAGAACACTGGTTCTCAACCTTCCTAATGCCGTTGCCCTTTAATACAGTTCCTGTGGGTCATGACCCACAGCTTGAGAACTGCTGATCTAGAATTTTTGCTTCCAAACACATGGGCATGGAAAGGATGCATTGATGTATTGGCTTTTTTTTTTTATTTTTTTTACAGTTTTTTGGCCAGGGCCAGGGCCAGGCTTGAAACCGTCACTTCCAGCATATGGGGCTGGCACCCTATTCCTTTGAGCCACAGGTGCTGCCCAGTATATCATTGACTTTTGACAGGAAGTATCAATTCCTCACCACATAATTGTCTCCACTGGGCTGCTGAAGTATCCTTATGATACATGTCTTAGTCCATATGTGCATAAATAATAAAACATCTGCGACTGAGTAATTATTAAACAACAGACATTTATTTCTCATGGTTCTGGAGCCTGGGAAATCCAAGATCAAGGTGATGGCAGGCTCAATGTCTGATGAATACTTGTTCCTCAGAGATGGAGACATTTAGGTGTCCTGACATGGCAGAAGGGACAGAAAGGGCAAAAGGGGACGAGCACTGTGTCTTCTTATCGCAGAAGAGTGAAAGAGCACAAAATGTCTAAACTAGTTCCCTCTAGCCCCTTTATAGAGCAGTAATCAATTTATGAAGGTGGAGCCCTTATGACTTAATCACTTTCCCAAAGGTCCCACTTCTTAATACTGCCATAATGGGGATTAAATTCCAACATGAATTTTGGGGGACATATTCAAACCATATCAGAATGACAGCTGGCTTACCCAAGAGTGAGCAATTCAAGAGAGAAAGATTGAAGCCACAATATCTTTTATTACCTAGCCTTGATGTGACACTCATCATTTCCATAATACCTTACTGATCACATATGACATCAGCTCTATTAAATGAGGGAGGGCACTGCACCAGGACATGAACACCCAGAGGCAGGGATCACTGGGGTAACCTTGGAGGCTGACTATGCCAGTGCCTATGCTGAACCAGTTGTTAAATATAGTACTGTTCTGAGACCGAGGCTCAAAGGGGCTTGCCATTGGCCCCACATTTTAAAGGCCCCACACCTGCACTCTTTCAGCCTTACCTCTCTGCAAGTGGCCAATAGTCCAATTTGTGGAGACAAGGGTATGTGCACATTAGAGTCTGTGCTCCTCACCCCCAATTTACATGCTTCAGGTACCTGGAGTTCTCAATTTGCTGCCTAAGTAGCCCCAAGTTCCAAGAGGCCCATAGGCACCTCTTTGCTGGGTCTGTGCTTCTGAGGGTTGAGTGCATTAATAATGTATATACTCTTAGGACTAAGAGGTGACCAAGGAGTAGTGGCTGTATGCAAGGAACAGGGGGCAAGTGGCTTTCAGTGCTTGTATACATGCATACGGAAGGCCCTGAGGTAAGGAATAGAGCTTAGAGTTATGTGGAGAGGTGCCAGGGAATGGGGACACTGAGGCCTGGGATGTAGAATAGGGACTCCAGTGGTGGCTGTGCTTTCACCATCACCACATCTCTGGGATAGAACTTTGGGAATTATAATTATGGTGAACACACCCTAAACTGACTCCCAATAATCCCAACCTCTGACATTCACATTCTTGTATAACGTATATACTCGAGTATAAGCTGAGTTTTTTCAGCACAAAATTTGTGCCGAGTTCGGGT
>CAUYPK010028675.1:0-7500 GCA_963574355.1 Loris lydekkerianus | reverse complement strand
TGTGGTTTCTCTGTCTTTTTTTGGTTTGTCAGCCCTTGGAAACACTCCATCCATCATAGACCAAACATCTGGTCAGTCCTTGGGGGACACGATCGATAAGTCGTTTGTTCTTCCTCAGGAGCCCCCTCTGGTCAGTTTGTTATTCTTAATTGACAAAGCATCTCCTACCATCATCTGTTTCTCAACAGACACCTCCAGACAAAGCATCCATTCCCCCTCCTGGTTTATCTCTAAACTAACATTATTAAATCAGGCAGAGAAGAGGGAATTTATTTCCAAAAGTCTGACCAGACAATGTATTTGAAAATACTATCGGTAATACACAGCAATGCATAGTCTGAACACATCACCAGCAAAACAAACTCCTTTATAGTAATGCCTTATTTTGAAAAACATCCAACTGAATAATATATAAGCATTTGTTACGTCAGAAAAATATGAACATCTTCCTGGATGAGATATATTTTTACCATATCTCAATATTTTTTCTTTAAAATTTGTCTAATTCATACTTTTTTCAATTTATGCACACTTCTTTCTATTTCTTCTTTGTCTTATAACTCCATTAGATCTATTTTGAACATCTATTTTTCTTATGTGACCATTTTTCTAAAGAAATTATTTTATTTTTGTTTGTTATTCCAATAGTAATCATCATATTTAACTAAATATGTATGTTTACATGTACATGTCTAAGAAGCTATTATCTTTTATTAATGTGCATTATCACTGGGAAAAGAATTATTTGTACTCTCTAGACTTCTGGAAAAATACTGCAAGCTTTTGGCTATGAACTACAAATTCTGAATTTTAATTTTCTGTAGTCATAATCAAAATATGACCATGGGCTTTGTAATTTATTTACTCAATTTTTTGGCTAAAAATAAATGTGTAAGTAAAAGAGTGGATATCTGGAAATATGGTAGCATGATTTTAAAGAGAATGGTAAGAGGTATTTACAAATAAACAAAAAATATGTAATGTAATTAAAACTAAATGTTCACATAAGAAGCATTCTGTTTGTTACAGGTTATAGTTCTTATATTAATGTCCAAGAAATAGCAAATAATATTACTTATCACAAATACTTTTTTTGTGTGGCATAAATTCTAAGTTATAGAAAAATCCTACATTTTTTAATTTGTCCAAATATTTCTTTAAAATAAATATGTAGACATGTAATTGCTGAATTAAACAGCATACAAGATTTTTAGATTTTTGTTCTACGTAGCCTAGCTGCTGCTAGCAGTGTTTGAAAATAACTGTTCTCAACACCCATACTACACCCATATTAATGTTATCCTTCTCTGTAATGTTTTATATTTCTTGCTTTCATTATTTCAAAGCATTCTGGGAGTAAAATGTTTTTGGTTATATTGATCTTTTTGTAATGCTTGAGTTAGGGTTATATGTGTTTCTGTCACCTGAATACTGTTCAGGGTAGCCAATAGTTAGGTTTTCACCCATCCCTCCACACTCTTGGCCCCTTTGATCTCCATTGACCTTTACTTCCCTCTAGGCACTATGTACTCAGTTAGCTACAGTTTAATAGTGAATACATGTGGTGTTTGGTTTTCTATTCTTTAGATATTTCATTTAGGATAATTTTCCCTAGTTCTGCCCAAATGTTGGCAAAAGATACTACGCCATCTTCCTTCATGACTGAGCAGTATTCTAGGGTATACAGACATCACATTTTGTGAATCCACTCTTGAATTGATGGGCACTTGGGTTCATTCCATATCTTTGAAAGTGTGAATTGTGCCACAGTAAACATTTGCATGCAGGCACCTTTTTGACAAATGCCTTCTTTTTCCATGACTATATACCTGGTAGCAGGATTGCTCGATCAAAGTACTACTTTTAGGACTTTAAGGAATCTCCATACAATTTTCCAGAGAGGTTGCTGTAATTTTCAGTCCCACCAACAGTGTATAAGCATCCCTTTCTCTGTGCATTTACACTACCATGTATTGTTTTGGGACTTTTTGACAAAAGCCATTCTCACTGGGGTTAGGTGATACCCCATTGTGATTTTAATTTGCATTGCCTGACGATTAGTGATGTTGAGCATTTTTTCATGTATTTATTAACTATTTGTCTATCTTCTTTTGAAAGGTTTTCATTCATGTCTCTTGATCTAATTTTTAATGAGGTTGTTTGAATTTTTTCTTGATGATTTACTTCCATTCTTTGTTTCTGTGATTGCCATTATAGCCTTCTTCATAAATTCAATATCTAGAAGAGTTTTTCCAATATTTTCTTTTAGAATTCCTTTGGTTTCATGCCTAAAATTTAAGTATTTTATTCATTTTGAATTAATATTTGTAAGGGGTGGGAGATTTGGATCCTGTTTCATTCTTCTCCCTGTGGCTGTCCAATTTTCCCAGCACCATTTAATGAATAGGTCTTCTTTTCCCCAGTGTATATTGTTGTCTGTTTTGTTAAAGATCAGTTGATTCTTGTGTATGTTTTCATATCTGGGTTTTCTCTTCTGTTTCATAGGTCCATGTCCTTAATTTTGGGTGAAAAATTTTGTGAAATAATAAATACATTTAGCAAAGTCTCAGGTTACAACGTATGCAAATCAGTTGCATTCTCATACATCAATTCCATTCATAATAGCTACTAAGAAAATAATATAGTATTAAAATAAAATAATAGTAATATACCTAGGAATACACTTAACTAAGGAGGTAAAAGAGCGCTACAAAGATCTATGAAACACTAACAAAGGAATTGCAAATGATACAAACAAATATTATGCTTATGGACTGGTAGAATAAACATTGTTAGGATGTCCATATACCCAAAATGATCTACACATTCAATGAAATATTTATCAAAACGTCAACCTCATTTTTCACAGATCTAGAAAAAATAATGCTACACTTTGTTTGGAACCAGAAAAAAACTTGAATAGCCCAAGAAATTTTAAGCAAAGGGAACAAATTGGACACCTCACATTACCAGATTTTAAACTGTAACAGAAGGCTATTGTCATAAAAACAGGTCAAAATTTATTTTTGGTAGAACTGAAAATAATAACCTGACCCAAATTCTGGTGTAGAGTTTGTATTTATAGATAAGCCACAGTTTTTAATAGCATAAATTATTACATCCATTATAATTTAAAAAATGTACATTTAATGAAGACAGTGTTACTGACAGAGGGCTAATAATAAAATTATGGAGATATATCAACTTAGCTTGTAGTTCAGTAGGAATAACACAATTCAAATAAAATGAAACAAAAATCATTTTGAATCAAATAAGAGGAACAAATGAAAATGAAGATGTTTACCATAACAATGGCTTTTAATGATTCCATTGGAAGATAGAATCTAGGACTCAAACTTAACTTTTTGAACCTGCAACTTAGGAAGTTTAGATTGCTGATTGATTGGGCTTTTGATGGTGAAGAATTTCAACTCTGGAGTTTTAAGTAACAGGAAAAGTAAGGAACTGACAATTCTTCATTTTTATTTTGACAGGTATGCTTTCTGTCCCTATTAGTAAGATCATAACAACCAACAAAAGTAATAAAATGATTTTTTAAAAGGGCCTTGTTTCTATTATCTTTCTTGTTATAGATCTTGATGACGTTTTTTGTGAATGGGATATTGTCTTTTCTCAGCAGAATTCACTATCTGATATCTACACCGGTGAGTAAAATAAAATTGAGTGTTTAGAAAGCATTGTTCATCATGAAAGGCTTTACAAAATATGTAATTATACACCAAAACTACTAGGTTTAAGGAAACTAGATCCCAAATCATATTTAACAAAATTGAATAAAAGAGTAAAATTGACACATACAGATTACTAATATCTTCTAAATGTTTTGAATTAGAGTCCATTATTAAATAAATAACAGCATAATGTTCACTTTGACTTCATAATGTGACATATGAAAGGATGACTTTCATAACTAAGAGAAATCATTTAATGAAAAACACTCTGTTCACAAACCACACACATTTTTAGCTGATTATTTTGTTAATGTGAGCAAAGAGTGTTCAGGGACTTTCCAGATAGAGAAAATATTTAACAATCCCTACTGCATTTGATGCATGTAGTGGGATTGCCTGGTAATTATGAAGCATATCTGAGTCACATAGGACATTAAATAATATTTTTCTATGAAAAGTCAAAAGAGATAAAGTTAATTGACATGAAATAAAAAAAACAAAGAACAGAGCAAGACAAAAAATTCAAGAAAATTAAATATTCTCTTGATAATGTTAAAAAATAATTCTGTCCAGTCTTCAAAGAATAATTTTTTAATATTTGATGACATGAAATATGCTAAAAATAAGCTATTAATAAGATGCCCTTTTATAAAAACAACTCTGCAGTATATAGAACTACATATATTATTATGGTTATTACATATAAATATTAAAATGGGTTGGAAAGTCATATTATAAATCAAAGTTTGAGAAATACATTTGTGCTCCTGTTTTTAGGTTCCCTATAATGTATTCTCTATTAAAAAATTATAATTAAGGAAAAGCCAAACTTCTATTGATGAGTAATATGAAATAAAAATGGTGAGCACACGTATATAAAGTTGTTTTCATTATTTGTAAATCAATGCATTTTAAGGTAAAATAAGATATCACCCTATGCCATTATGTTGGTTTCACTCTATGCCATTAGTTTTACATAACTAAAAATTATGTAAAACTATTGTCTATTCGTACCTTTTATCAAGCAGTTTCTAATACTAATAAATATGGGAAAAGAAGTGAGAGATAAATTCTCGTAGACTTCTACCGGAAATAGCAATGGCAAAAAAGGTTTTTGAAAGCCAACTGGCAATTACTGTAAAAACAAAAGATTAAGTATCTTTGCCTTGGATTTCATTTTCTACTTATTATAATTCTTAGCGTCAACAACATTTAGCGCTAGTATGAATTATTATGATACCAATTTGACACAAGGTAGTATTACATATGTACATTTTTATTTTATTTCATTGTTGTAAAAACACTTACAATATATACTCTTCTAATGCACTGTTAGGTTTATAATATGTATATTATTATTAACTACAAATACAATGGTGCACAGCAGATATTTAGAGCTCACTCATCCTCCATAAGTAGAACTTTATACACAATATGCTAATTATCAAATCCCCATCTCCTGATTGAATCAACCCCTGGCATCCAACAGTCCGCTCTCTGATTGTATAAATTTGACTAGTATCTATTTCATATATGTGGCATATTATGATATTTGTCCTTCTATGACTCACTTATTAAACTAGATGATGGTCTCAAAGTTCTTCTATATTGGTACATATTACAAAATTTATTTCTTTTTGAACGATTAATATTTCATTTCATTAATATGTGTATATCACATTTTCTACATTGGTTTATCAGTCAATGGGTATTTATATTGTTTCCACTTTCTGTTTGTTGTAAATAGTCCATCAGTGAAAGTAAGAGAACTGACACATGGTAGCTCTTTGATAATCTGATTTCAATTATTTTGGATAAATACTCAGAAATAAGATTGCTGGATGTTATGATACTATTTGGCATTTCCACCTATAATGCCGAAGGATGGGGACCTAAGAGAAGAATCATATCTTGATGTGCTTGCATTGCTAGTAATAGTGAT
Source organism: Loris lydekkerianus (assembly GCA_963574355.1). Classification (NCBI taxonomy): domain Eukaryota; kingdom Metazoa; phylum Chordata; class Mammalia; order Primates; family Lorisidae; genus Loris; species Loris lydekkerianus. The sequence goes on along the minus strand of CAUYPK010028675.1, from coordinate 1,866 downwards.
TCAATTAGCTTAAAGCCAATATTCAATTATTAGTTATAAGTAGGTTAGGAATTGAATTAAGAAAATGATTGCAGATGACTAGGCTATCTTGCTGAAACTTCACTCCTCTAGCCTGACCCACTGCTGAAGTCACTGAGCAAGCAAGACTTTCCAGGGTGGGGCTGCCCTCTCTGGGAGAGTGAGTACTTTTGGGAAGTTAGGGAATGCAGATATTGTAAACTTTGGCAAAGACAGCAAAAATTGCTTTGTGCTAAATAAAGAGTAAAAATATCTCCTTTCTTCTGTCACCAGGTATGGTCAGGAGCGTTGGTCTGTCTGAGCACAAGGCTTCTGGGGTGTTAATTGTCACTCTGGTGATTTGTGTGTGTGTCCTACCTGGGGTCTTCTCTGACATCCCACTCCTGGACTGTGTTCACTGTCCCATGTTCAGTTTGTGTTGAGATCATAAATACCTTAGTGCAATAAAAGTAAAAAGTAAATTAGTCCAATTAACATAGCTAGTTTGAAACATGGTTTACTTGGGAAGTGCAGACTCAGCAAGAATTAAGAAGTAAAGATTTTGGACTACCCTTAATATGTGTATAAAATAAATATACAGCTAGCCCACACTTTTGGTCTTTGCTGAAGCTTTACAATAAGAAGCAAAGATCCCTCGGCACATGCTTTTCTTTAAATTTTAAATCTATGTCTGTCTTTTCATTTTCCTTCATTCTCCTGTCTTGGCCAAGCACTGGGAAAGATCCACGGTGTAGTTTGGGGCTGCTTCTCCAAAACAAGGGTTACAATTTCATTACATTTTTAACAACAGATGTGCTAGTTTTATTCTTCTGACTATCACCATTCTAACAGATATGCAAGGTCATCTCATTGTGGTTCTGATTTTCATCTTTTTGAAAATGATATGATCTGATATATAGGAAATCCTAAACATTACATTAAAAAAACAACAACTACAAACAAACAAACCAAAAAAACTGTTAGGCCTGGTAAAGATTTCAGAAATCAACACAAAAATTAGATTAATTTGTATACGTTAAGAATAAACTACCTGAAAAGAAAATTAGGTAAACAGTGTCATTTATAACAGTACTGAAAAGAATTAAACACTTAGAAACAAACTCATGTAAGGTGGTGAAGGACTTGTGTACCAAAAACTACAAAACATTGATGAAACTAATACAAGATAAAAATAAATGGAAAGAAATTCTAGATTCATGGATTAAAAGACTTAAAATTCTCAAAATTCTTGTACTACCCAAAGCAATCTAGATTTAATGTCATCCCCCTTAATATTCCAGCAGCATTTTTCCCAGAAATAGAAAAACAATCCTAAAATTCCTATGAAACCATAAAGGAATCTAAACATCCAAATTAATCTTGAGAAAGATGAACAAAGCTGAAGACATTGCATTTTCTGATTTCAAAATACATTGTAAAGCTACAGAAAACAAGTAAACAAAATAGGTTGTTTTTTTTGTTTGTTTGTTTTGTTTTTTTGTAAAAATGGACAGATCAATGGAATAGAACAGATAGTCCAGAAGCAAATTTGCACACAGGAGTCAACTGATGTTTGACAAGGATGTCAAGTCTATACAATGTACTCAAGCTGTAAATTTGAGAAAATCATGTTATAATAATGCAAAACTATGCTTCTAATTTCCCCCAAATATTCTTATTACATATAAATGTTTAATGTGATGAAAAAATTTCTTTTTGCCTATTACAATTTATTATACATAGTCCCTCTTCTTAACTATTTATTGATTGATAATGGACACTATTTGGATCTCTAGACTGAAACTCTCTAAAAAATTATTTTAAGGCACTACTAAAACATGAGTGTTAACGATAATTTTTAATGCGTTT